>JASDQU010589704.1:40113-84377 GCA_032191745.1 Picea mariana
AGAGAAGAGCATACTTAAGATTGTTTACTTGCGACTTCTAGTCCCGAATGTGATTGTTTAGATGTGATTTACTACTTGATGTTCAACTTAGATTTATGAATCGAAACAGGCCATCCATGTGGCTGAAAGAAAAATAAGGGAAAAATGATTTTAATCCTCCTAAGTGCCTATGTTCAACTATCCCCTTTATAAGTTGAGGGGCCTAAGCTGTGCAGTGTTTAGAGCGTGCATTTACATCAGTGTTTGAAAAGGAAAATCACATCAAAACCTTTACAATGGAAAAAAATTTCAGTCAAATGCGCGACTGTTGGTCAAACGCGCGACTGTACCAAAGAAACAGAGCGCCTAAGCGCGACTGTGGGGTGTCGTACCCGCGCTTTCGAGAAAAAGGGTCGGTTCTCTCGATTCTGCGGTGAATCGGCTGATCGATAGGTCAGCGAAAGCCGGTTTGAATCCCTGCAAGTCAAAAACGTCAAAAGGAAAGCGAATTGAACCCAATTGAAAGAGGATTTAATACCTTAACTCCCCAGCGGAGTCGCCGGTCTGTTCGTGCTCGAATCGTCACCAGGTGAGCAATAATGGGAGCACTAGCATGCCCTGTTGGGCTCGGCAAGGCAGAACAGGTTAGCTGTGGATCAAAATGGGTTAATGGTGAATAGAGAACAAAACGAAATAGAATCTACCTAAGAACAGAAAAACAAATAACATTACAGTCATAAACAAGATTTCAAACATGAGACAAGGGAGTTCCCAGTGGTTTCAAGGCTTGATATATTAACATAAAAACCAAAGCACACGCTGTAGAAGGGGACAATGGTTCCTCCTCCCTCCAGCGGAAGGTCCTTCAGGAATCCTCAACTGTATGCTTCCCTTACAAAACGAACAAAGCAAAAATCAAATGGATGATGAGAGAACTCTGCACTGCACAGCTGATGAGCTGGTGATCCAATACTGGGCTTAGAAACATCTGAGCAGCATAACTCTACTATGAATTCCCTGCTGAAACAATGAGCCTGCACTGCTTTTTATAGCCATTTCCAGGTGGTCGTGAAACTAGTTCCCGGTGTAGACACAGGCTAGCTTAGGGTTTGTTTCAGCCATTAATTCGCCGTTTCTGCAGGACCGACCCTGTTCTGGATGTCAAATCATCTCGGGCGAAGGTCTTTTGGTGGTCGAGAGGCCAACTTAAGCATTTAATGTGCCGTATTAGCAGATGCGCGGCTTTTCATGTGGACAGTCACGCATCGTGCGCTTAAAGCGCGCACAACACGTTCTTATCCCGCGCATACGCGCGCACCTTATGATGTGAAGTGTCTTTCAATTTTCGTATAGTATTTGACCCTTCTGAAATGTTGTGACTAGTGCTATGAATGACTTCATTGCTGTTTTGATGCTGTAGAGTTCTTGTCGCTATGTGCAGATGATGTGGAGTTCTTGTCGCCATGTGCAGACGAAATTTCAGTGCTAACAATTGTTCTTTGAGAGATTGATTCATTAGTGTTTTTGTAGATTAAATTGTCGTTTTATGGATAGATGAATGAGTTTAGTAATTAATTGATGTTTTGTTTCATAGTTTGTTTCTGTTGATTAGGTTACTAGTTTCAAAGTTTGTAGTTAATGTGTGAAGAACTTGATTATTACAGTAATTTAGATAGACCCAGATTTGTTGTAATTGAACTATCTACATGATTTAAACCTTTACAACTTATCTCCATAGATTTTTCTGACAATCTTGAGAGAAAAGACGAATCCTTGGTTGATAAAATTAATGTTAGACTAAGGTTGTTTTTAGGACATCTTTAGAGCCCAACATTTTGGCGTTGTTGCCGGGGATATTGTCAAGAATAGTATAGGTTTTGTCTTTGAAATGATGAGGTATTGAAAATAGAAGTTAAGAACCTACGCAGGCAATAAGTAAAATGCTTGTGCCAACACCTACCTTCAGCTGATGCATAGAGATTACATAGGTGCATAGAAGTTGCGTCAGTGTGTATGACTAAGAATAAATAACCTGGAAAACAAAAACCCTTACCAAAAATTACAAAATCCCAGGGCTTGGTGGCCCCTAGAAGGAGCACTTTTATAGATGAAATTATCCAAAAGGATGAATCTCGAGCCTCGGTTGGACCTCGAAAAGGTTATACCTGAGTCCCTCAAGAAACAAATTCACCAACTGCAGCTCACACTGAGGTTCATAGTGGAACTGAAGGAACTGAACAGAGTTTCCAAAATACACACACTCCACTTTCCAATCCTTTAGGCGAGGGAAATTCTTGTAATTTGAGAGAAGGAGAAGGGGAGACCAGTGGAATTGTTGAGGCAAACCCGAAACCACCTGAACTTGGATCTCTTGTGATTATGGAAGGAGAAGGATCACATGAAATCCCAGACATAGGTAGCTCAGCCAAACCTCCTAAGGGACCAAGTAATCATCCACCATGAGTAGAACACCCAGACCAAGAAATCCCTGAGGGTTATTAGCACATTTTCAACCAAATAGCACAGCAAAATCAACCGCGACCCCAGACCCAGACTACCACTTTGGACTATCCTATAGTTTATCTAGTTGCTAATGCCCCAATGAAAGCCATTCCACTACAAAATCTTCCAAACTTCAATGGATTGATCTCAGAGGACCCTGACGCATTCTTATTCGAATTTGATGTCATGTGTAGAGGCTATGACTATACCTCCGAACCCCAGAAACTAAATCTATTTCCTTCCACTTTGAAAGGAGAAACTTTACGATGGTTTATGGGACTAGGGGAAGGAACTATAAATTCATGGGATGAAATGAAACAAGCCTTCCTTACGAAATATCAAGACTACTGTAGAACCAAGGATTTAAAGGATGGAATCTTTAAAATGGTTGCAAAAGAAAATGAAACACTAGAAGAATATGTTGAAATATTTCAATATAACTTGTAGAGATCACCTTACAGTACTGATCCGAAATCGGATCCAGAAGCCTGACAGGGCTTGAAAAATGCTCAAAAATGAAAGTGCTCGGAATGCGACGAAACCAGTGCCATTGCGTCCGTCTCGTCTTCCTGATTCTGGTGGTATATTTACTTTGTCAAATGGGCTCCATATGAGCAAGATATCGCATTCTATCCGAAAAGTCAAACAGGTAAAAAAAGGGATGACTGTACAGTCCGTACAGTCCACGTGTCACGCTGACTGTGAAAACCGTATGGTCCATACAGGGGATGTGGAAGCTCCAGCAGATGATACGTGGCAGCCTCGGGTGACGACACGTGGCAAAACGTAACTAGATGGTTTGGCGTACGGATGGACCAATGCAGGGGTGACATGTGTCACCACTGAAAGGGTGACATGTGGCATGGATGACGTGGTAGAGATGACGTGGCAAGATGACGTGGTAGTACGGCTTCCAACAAGTGGCAGGCACGTGGACCAATCACTGACTGAGACGTGTCATGGTTTGGTTGGTTGTAGAGGTGCCACGTGGCACCCCGTGGTTGATTCGTTGGTTACATATAAAACTTGTATGGGTTTAACAGGAGTCGACCCTGCGACCTTCGGGTAGGGGGAATGGCTTGGCAACGAGCTGCCAACCAATGCACCATTGTATGTTACTTAACACATATTTGATATAGATTGTATTTAAGTTTGTTTATGGTATGGTTTGGGTCGCGACCGGGCCAGGGCTTATCCCCAGCCCTTGTTCGCATGCCATTTAAAACATATGACCACCCTCGTAACATATAGTGTGCACGCATTTTTTTTAAAATTGTTTGAACACGGATAAGCCCGTGGCTATATGCATAAACCCATATGACCTCAACCAAGTGCGCAGTTGGAACGGTTGGCCCGTTTGGCCCTTTTTGCCATAGCGCATGGTCCTATGGACCCCACATGCCCAGGAGCTAGGCGGTTAAGGGCTGGCGTGCCCATAATCGTCCTACGGTTTTCACTATTGGTGCAGTTGCACCCGGTGCTGGGTTTTCACGCTTTATATTGCGTGTGTGCCAGATTCAATTTACAAGGGTGCATTTTGTAGAACCAGTGACAGCAAGCTTGAAGGGGAAAACTTTCAGGAGGCCTAACTTCTTCGTTTTTCGACCGATTGAGGTGCCAAAAGAGCCCAGATAGGGGTTTTTGGACGCTCTGAAGCCATTAGAGCAGTCAAAGAAGAGTTATACAGAAGGGAAACCAAGACAAAGCCATTTTGATGTAGAGAAGCTTTTGAGGAGGAGACGTTGTCGAACCATTTTTGGGAGCTCCGGACGTCCGATTTGCGTGCTGTTTTCTTTGCATGGTTCTAGAGATCTGGAAGAACATGACCAAATCCGTATTGTAGCCATTTGGCATTGCAGAAATGTACTTTTGAGCTTTTGAACAGAAATAAAGAAGCCTCCCCCATAGAGAAAAAGGCCCAGAGACATAGGCAAAGTTGTGTCGAACTCCGTTATCAATCTGCGTGTTATGGTTTGCTGCCTTTTATTTCATTTCAGATCTGCAAATGTGTATATGGCTGTCATAATTCCTCTTCTTTCCTCATTATTTCACTAAGTTTCTCAAATGGTTAATTAATGCATGCAAAATTAAAACTCAACCATAAGTCATTAAAAGATCCTACAGATCAAGTGGTATCACAGATCACCACTTACGAAATATGTAGAGGCTATGAATATACCTCTGAACCCCAGAAACTAAATCTATTTCCTTCCACTTTGAAAGGAGAAACTTTACGATGGCTTATGGGACTAGGGGAAGGAACTATAAATTCATGGGATGAAATGAAACAAGCCTTCCTTACAAAATATCAAGACTACTGTAGAACCAAGGATTTAAAGGATGAAATCTTTAAAATGGTTGCAAAAGAAAATGAAACACTAGAAGAATATGTTGAAAGATTTCAATATAACTTGTAGAGATCACCTTACTGTACACTACCAGGTGAGGTACTTAAAGCCACTCTAATAAAAGGTATGAAGGATGAATGGGTAGAGACGTTAATTTTGATGGGAAAAGTCGATATTTATCAAGAAACATATGATGAAATTGTCCAATTGTGTATCAGGTGTTAGTGCGGTAGTACATGAACCAGATCGGGAATACGAGGCTCCATCACCAGAAGTAGCAACATTACTAGTGGGAGTATCACCCGAGCAGAAATTGGTAATCTTTTGGAAAATTTTAAAATTGACATTTTGGGTACTTTAACTACGCAATTGGATGTTTTGCAGGCTAAACAGAGGCAAGCGGAAGTAGAAAAATCATTGGTTTTATTTTTTCCATGGTGCAGGAAGAAACATAGTCCAAGGGAGTGTCCCTTAGACATGGTTCGAACCTATGCTATATGTGCCAAAGACCATGCGACAAAGTAATGTCCATCACTTCCAGGACTAAAAGTCATCTTTAAAGAAACAAAAGAAGAAACAAAATCGGTATATCTGATGGATTAGCATAACCAATGGCAGGCTCATCCCCTAAGTATGCTACAATATCCTTCTTCTTTCTTTTCTGGACAATATAATCAGTAGCATAATCCTGGAAATACATGGCAGGGCCAGCCATTTGTTAACCCCACCTGGCAGTCCCAAACATATCCTATGACACCCTGTCCAAATCAACTGGTTCCCACTCCTACTTGGCCTAACTTGCAATACTCTACCCCATTTTGGTAGAATTCAAATAATATCCCCTATCCTTCACAATGGACTAGCACAGTTGCCCAAGCCCCCAATTGGACTCAAAACTGGTAGTGCCCCATGGGAATGAACAATCAACCTATGGGAATGGTTCCTCAAGATTAGCCCACTTTACAAGGTCCACTTCAATTGCCCCAAAATCCCCAACCTCAAATGTGCCCTCAACTACCAGCTCAACCCAACCCGAATCCTCATAACAGACCAGTCCATCTTGTGCAAATTGTCGAGAATTTAGAAGGTGAAACAAACTCTTTAGGGTGAAACAAACTTCGGTTAAGGTCAGGGCGTGTAATTTCTCATGAGGAAAGTAACATTCATCAAGAAAAGGAGAATGAGAATGATAGACAACCAACAATAAAACCATCGACTGTGGTTATAACATAAGAAGCAGAACAGGGGGAAAATACAGTCAAGCAACAAAATCCTGATAAAGACGTAATTTCTCCTCCCCCATTTCCTGAAAGGCTAATGATAGAAAAACCAACTTTATATCCCAACTTTGATATCGTTGGGGAACTAAAAAAATCTACCTGTTAAAATTCCACTCGTACAAGATTTACAATATATTTCTATTTATGCGAAAACAATTAAATAATTATGTGGGAAGAAGCTCAGAAGGAAAACTAAGAATCCATCAACTGTTCATGTGGTAGGAACTTTATCCGATCTTATTTTAGGAAAACATGAGCCAATTAAATATGCAGACCCAGGAAATCTTGTGGTAACGGTTTAGATACAGGGTTTCTTTTTCCCAAATACGCTAGTGGATTTTGGAGCAGCCATCAATATTCTGACCATCGAGACCTATAATGTCCTAGGTATCACCTCCTATGAACCTACTTCAACTCTGTTAGAATTGGATGATAGATCGGTGGTTAAACCAGTAGGCACATTACAAGACATAGTAGTCTTGGTCGACTCTTGGGAGTACCCCACTAATTTCCTAGTTATTAACCCAAGAAGTAGACTAGATGGACACCCATTAATATTAGGGCGACCATGGCTAGCAACAACAGATGTATACATAGGATGTCGCATAGGAAACATGACAATTGCTAGAGGAAGTGCTATAAAGAACCTTATCTTGTATCCTCCAGCTAAACCAAGTTTTCCTGTCATACACTAGAACTTGCAACCACCTAGATATCCGGAAGAAAACATACACCCTCCTCTCAGACTAGAAGAATATCTTGGGCTCAAAAACCAACTAGAAGATGATGTGATCAACAACTTCATTAACAACCCAACTGTTATAGGTAACCCAACATGTCAAATGATAAAATCCATTTTAGATAATGAAGTGAAGAGAGATCATTTGGAAGAATGGATGGAGCAACATATTCCCACCACTGTTGTCCATAACAACATTGCAGTTGAAATCACACCAGGGAGATTTTTGAATATTAATGCCAATTTGAATGACCAACAACAACAAAAATTAATGCAGATCCTTTCTAAATACCAACAGGATTTTGCTTGGGAGTATTCCTAAATGAAGGGAATTGATCCCCAAATATGTACAAATCATTTCTATATCAAAAAAGACACCCGACCCATCCGACAGCCCCAACGAAGATTAAACCCTCATCTCAAGGACATTGTCAAAGAATAATTATAGAAAATGTTGGGATGTAGATTTCATATATCCTATTTTTGAAAGCCAGCAGGTCTCCCCACTGGCAATCATCCCTAAAAATAATGGTAAGTGGAAAATCTATGTAGACTATAGAGAACTCAATAAAGCTACTTAGAAGGACCATTTTCCCCTACCTTTTATAGATCAGGTCCTTGATACTTTAGTAGGGAAGCAATTTTTCTCCTTCCTAGATGGCTTTAGTGGTTATAATCAAATTCAGATTTCTCCGAAAGACAAGGATAAAACCACATTTATATGTCCTTGGGGTACCTTCTCATATCGAGTATTTCCCTTTGGGTTATGTAATTCTCCAGCTACATTCCAGAGAGCTATTTTAAGCATATTTTTCTGATTTAATTAATGAAGGACTTGAAGTTTACATGGAAGATTTTACCCCTTATGGAACTGAATTTGATCAAGCTTTAAGCAATATGGAGAAGGTACTGGAATGATGCATTGCTACTAGGCTATGTATGAGTCATGAGAAATGTCATATGATGATAATTGAAGGTGTGGTACTAGGACACTATGTTTCTGTAGATGGAATCAAGGTAGACCCAACAAAGATAGAGGTAATCCTTAAATTTCCTACACCTTGTACATAGAACGAGGTACGTAGTTTCCTTGGTTGTGCCGGATATTATCGAATATTCATAGAAAAATTTTCAAGAAAAGTTGCACCTTTACATGATTTAACCAATAATGTGGAATTTCAGTGGTCTGATAAGTGTGATGTTGCATTTGCAGAGCTTAAAAGGTTAATTTCAACAGCACCAGTGTTGAGAGGACCATACTAGAAGTTACGATTTAACATCTCTTCAGACACATCAGACGTCACTATAGGTGATGCTCTTGGACCAGAAGAAGACAAGAAACCTTATGCTATTTACTTTATTAGTAAAAATATTACCCCTGCCGAATTAAATTACATAGTAACAGAAAAATAATTTTTAGTTGTTATACATGCTATTAATAATTTTCGACACTACATAAAAGGCTATCCATTGTTTCTTTATACTAATCACTCTACCATTGTATATTTAGCCAACAAACCAATTTCTAATGGATGGGTTACTCGGTGGTTGTTGCTATTGCAGGAATTCAACATCACCATTAAGGATCGACCGAGAAGAGAAAATATTGTTGCAGATTTTTTATCTCATATACCCAAGATAGATAACTATTTGACAATCGAAGACCAATTTCCAGATGAACATTTGTTCGTTGTGACTATAAATACACCTTGGTATGTTGATGTGGTGAATTATATGGTAGTTGGGAAATTTCCAGCGCACCTGTCATCAAGAGAAAGGAAATTCATTGTTCAACGTAGTGCACAGTTTACCTGGATTGGTGGATATATTTTCCACACAGGGTCTATTCTTCAGATCTGAATATGTATCAGAGAGGATGAAATTCATGATTTCTTGAAGGCATGTCACGATTAGCCCTGTGGAGGACACTTTGTAGACCACAAAACTGGGCATAAGGTTTTACAGATGGGTTATTATTAGCCATCGATATTTAAAGATGCAAATAAGTATGTCCAGGCCCACGATAACTGTTAGAGGATGGGCCAACTAGGACAAGCTGATGAAATTCCCCTACAACCACAAGTGGTGTTGGAACCTTTCGAGAGATGGGAACTAGATTTTGTTGGTCCCTTTAACCCAAAATCAAACCAAAAATCTTATATACTAGTTGCAACAAACTATATGACCAATTGGGTAGAAGCAATAGCCTTGCTAAACACAATTGAGGAAGAAGTCATTAAATTTCTCTTTGAACTATTTTTACGCTATGGATTACCCAGGGAAGTAATCACGGATGAAGGGTCACAATTTACAGCACATAAAATCTCGGCGAGTCTGTGCAATTATCACATTAAACATAGGGTTACCTCCCCATACCACCCCCAAGCAAATGGACAAGTGGAAAGTACCAATAAAGTCTTGGAGGTAATCTTGACAAAAATAATCTCAACAAACTGTCATGGGAAGTCGAACTTCCAAATTCCTTATGGGACTATCACACAACATGGTGTAACACTACTAGATACTCTCCTTATCACCTAGTCTTTGGAAAAGAGCCTATCTTTCCAATTGAATTTGAGATCAAGACTCTAAAAATGGCCCAGGAAATTGGGCTGGATCTTACGAAAGCACACATGTAGCACTTACAACAACTCAATGAGTTATATGAAGCACGCTTGTTTTCCCGTTAGCTCTCTGTTGTTATTTAGTAGCAGAGAGCTAGGTGGCATGACAAGCATATCATGAAGAAATCATTCCAGAAAGGTGATTGGGCACTTCTTTATGATTCCAGATTTCAGGATTTCCCCGAGAAGTTGCAGACAAGGTGGCTGGGACCGTATGAAATCAAGGAAGTCCATGATAATGGAGCTGTCACTTTAGTTACCATTGATGGGTCTAGTTCTCCTTTTCTGGTAAATGGACATCGACTACGGCTCTACCATTAGCCGCTTTCAAAAGAATACTTTCACCAAGAAGTAAGTATGATCCTACTATTCATATTTTAGCTGGCTAGGAAGGTAACCTAGCAGCTTCAGCTCCATGAAATTGTTGTTTTTTCCAGCACTGTACATATTTTATATATTTTTCTTTGAAGATTTGATTGAGTTTTTTTAAGTTTTTTACTTTCTAGGGAAGTCACTATAAAGAGTTTTGGAGAACAAACACTAGAAAGGATGTAAAATATGACTGTAATGAAATATAATTAGCACTCTTTTTATGTTCCTTATTCAAACTCCAAATTGCTCTTGTTTCACTTTGAAAAAATCCATTGAATATAAACCTTGTTTTTATACAGGAGATGAATATGTCATGTTTTGCAGCAAAATTCATACGATTATACTCAAAAGATGTGTGGCTGTGACTGTAGTAAATAAAAATGAATGCATGACACCGTAAACCATCTAATATATTGTATCCGCTTGATCATTGAATAAACCTACCCGCAAAGTTAAATGAATTTAGTTGATGACTAATCAATCCTAGATTCGCTAAAACAAAAATTTATTTATACGAGAGGTATCCAATTACTTAATTAGATGGTCCAATTTGAACATCGTCGTCATCTTCCTCGAACGTAACAACTTTCGTTACCTTTGTTTTGATTATTGTTCCCTTTCTGGGTAGTGTCGTTCATTCGAACGTTAAAAATGTCGTTCCCTTTGTTACGATTGTTGTTCCCTTTGCGGGCAGTGTCGTTCATTCGAACGTAATGACTGTCGTTCCCTTTGTTGTGATTGTTGTTCCCTTTGTAGGTATTGTCGTTCATTCAAACGTAACAACTGTCATTCCCTTTGTTGCGATTGTTGTTCCCTTTGGGGGTAATGACTTTCATTCGAAAGGAACAACTGTTGTTCCCTTTACGGTTGTTCCTGTTTTTGCTCCTTTCCCTTGAAAGCAATGATTTTTTTGTTTCCACCAACAACACGTGTTGTTTTTATGAATACTCCTTATACATTTAACTATTCCTTTGGGTGTGAACTTCACTAACTAATTTTCAACAACAACACTTCTAATTATCATGGCAATGATTTCTTATTTTATTTTTGAGGAATATCTAGCATACCTTATCAAATTGCTTATGGATTGGTTCTTCTGAATTATCTTAATATTGTTCATAATCCATAACCACCATAATTCGTTTCTTTTCCCTATATATACATATACTTGAGTGATAATTTGCCTTCACATCATAATAAGGAGTCTAAGGCACATTTTTACTTGGCATCCTTACACTTCTTATGCCATCCCACACTCTTAAGGAGTAGATGAGCCTCCCTTAATAAATCCTAAAAAAATAAAAATAAAAAAATAAATATAAATATAATAAAAGAGAAAACCTTCTCTCAAAAAGGATAGGGGGTCTCATCATGAGCCAACCTACGATGATCATAAGATATTAACATAAGTGACATACCCACTATGGCTACCACACTAGGGAAATGGCCTTTGGCATTTAGGGTCAAAGGATAAGAGGTCTCATCACAAGACGACTTGTTCACTTTGTTATGATCTAGTGAGTGGCATTGTTGTTATCTGGCTACCAAACTAGGATAGTGGCATTTTTGGGAAAAGATTATTCAAACTATTTATTGAGGATACTAGCTCATATATGGGTTAAATGGCAACCCTGTCGAGGCTATGGACGCCTTCTCGCAGCAATGGATCTGCCTGTGGTATTGAAGTTTATCTTAATTCGCCAATTTTTTATTGTTCTCATAGATTTCCTTTCTTTAAAAAGAGGCTATCATTCTTGCTATATTCAACACAAGGGAGGATAAAAAAATTATGACAAGTGGCATATTTATAAAACTTGGACATATTGGGAATATTCATAATTTCTTCCTTAACACTTTGGATATTGGCATTTTGGCTTGCACTTTCAACAAAAAATGTGATTATTGTTCATGATTAACATTAAGTTGCTTTGGAAATTATTAATGGTTTTTTTCCTAGTGGCGACGACGTAATAATTAACCCCTCACTTCACTGTCCATCATTATTGCGTTAACACATATGATCGATCGAGGTCGACCTTTCACTCATTGGGGGGTGGACATTCTACACGATTATCGATAAGCCATAATGATTACAGATAATGGGAAATTACGTAATTTTTTTATATATCATTGTTGTTATGTAATTTTTACCATTTCTAGTAACTTTCTTTTATAGGCTAGTTTAACAAGTTTTATAGGTGGGAACGATAGTTGTGTTGATTTTCTTGTAGAATATATGGGTGGCCGAAGTATTCATCGTGAGCCTACACTGTTATGAGTGACTGATCAGGCTAGGGAAATTATACACAGTTTAGGGTGGACACGGTATTTTAACAGACTGCAGGGATTTGATACAAATGTTGCGCTAGCATTCTTCCAAAATCTACATGGGGGAATCTCAATAATTCGGTGCATACAAATACCAGTTGTTGGCATCAGAAGTCACTCCTGGATTGCAGCAGGAGTAAGCCTGAGGCCCATTAGTTTAAATGTCACGATTTGTTGATAAAGGGTGATGGATGGAAGTAAACTCGGAACAATATCGTTCTAACTCAGAAACTAGGTCGAGCATGCACAAGAAGATGAGGCCTTGATTCAATTTCAGGAAGTAAGTTGTAATAAGGGTAAGTATGAGGAAAACTTCTATAAGGAAATGTGAAGGGTGGCTGTAGGCATCGGGCTTCCAACATCCTGTAGAAGAAAAATTTGAACACAAGAACCTCTTATATTCAAAAGCAAAAACACTAAAAGAACATAACAACGCTATAATAAATCCTTTATCATAACACAGTCACAAGAATTCATGTGAATCATTCAATCATGAACTCTTTTAGTATGAGATCGAAACAAGATGAAAAAGAGAGCTACCTTACATTAAACAAGGAAATTTCATATACAGATACATAGCCAAGAAAACCAGTGCTTCATTAAAACATTACAGTCGGGAACTCTGCTCTACCATCCACCCCCACAAAAATACAAAAGCTCAGTATATATACTTAGAGAAACTCGCCACCTTGGTAGAAAGAGGGTAGTTGAAACATTAAAATCCAACCTAGCGTGTGTAGGCTCCTCTGGTCAGACGAGGACATCAGATCAGCATGGCTTCTTAGGAAAACCTGCACACATGATGATCTTGGGCAGATTGCCTGCCAGAACTTCCATGCCTTACATTTAAGGAGTGAGATGAGGTTTCAACCACCTCCTCCTACCTTTATTTACCTCTAGCAGGGATCAGGATCAAGGCTGAGTTGAATTGGCACCTGGATAACATGGTAACGCCTCCTACAGCTAAACCCAACACTTCGGCCCTTTAACCAGCTCTTTCTATCACCCCAAGTGACCATGGGCCGTGACCCTACGCCTATCTTCAAAAGTGCTTTTTTCATTTTGCGTTTCAATGATTCCAGATGCAGTGGAGGAGTGACCCCTTGTCTTTTGAAGTCCCGGTAGCCGAAATGCCGAAACGGCTAATCATTTCACATTTTGGGGTTTCCCGATGCAATGGATGAGAGACCCCGTGTCTTTCGAAGTATCAGTAGCCAGAATGCTGAAATGGCTAATCATTTTGTGTTTCAGGGTTTCCCCATGCAGTGGAAGAGTGACCCACTATATTTTGAAGTCCCGGTAGCCGAAATGCCAAAATGGCTAATCATTTCACGTTTCAGGGTTTCCCGATGCAATGGATGAGAGACCTCGTGTCTTTTGAAGTCCCGGTAGCTGAAATGTCGAAACAGCTAATCATTTCGTGTTTCAGGGTTTCACAATACAATGGATGAGAGACCCTGTGTCTTTTGAAGTCTCGGTAGCCGGAATGCCGAAATGGATAATCATTTTGCATTTCAGGGTTTCTCGATGTAGTGGAAAAGCGACCCCCTATCTTTTGAAGTCCTGGTAGCCGAAATGTCGAAACGGCTAATCGTTTCGCATTTCGGGGTTTCCCAATGAAATGGATGAGAGACCCTGTGTCTTTTGAAGTCCTAATAGCTGAAATCATGATTGAGCCTAATTAGGCACCATGTGTCTCGACTGGATCGAACAACCACGATCATTTCATGACTGTGGCCATAAGAGGTGAGCCCATGCGCTAAACCTCGTGCAACTCCGCGACTAAAGCCTACCCGATGACCATCGATCTTCTCCATCTATGGATCATCGTCATGGAAAACAAAATGCCTGCTCACTTGATTTTAAACCCGAAATGGATTTCTTTTGTGTGCTACACTTGGCACTCATGACTGCAGCCTTTGAATAAAATGCATTTAATGGGTTTTTAAACTCCATTTCTACGCATTTACACCAAGGGCCTAAAATCGGAGAGAAACATCCTCCTCTATAGAATTGGAACTAACATTAGGCTCCATGGGGGATAGATTCGTCCCTAGGATGCTCTAAGAACTCCTCTGCAGTTCCAGTTGCTTTCTATTGGGCTATGGAGTCGAGCTCAAAACACCCTTCTTAAAAATTACATGTCGATACATGAATATAAAAGATAAATACACATGCTCCAAGGAGCTTATTTATGTACGGTCCTAAACTAATAAATTCCTTTACATGAGGCTAGGTGAAAGTGAACTTCCACCATAGCCAATCAAGCAACTTCCTGAATAGAAGCTCCTTCCTTCTATCGATGATCACAAACAGATGGTGTAACCGTGACAGTAGAATGGTTACGCTCTTCAACTCATCCTTATAGGCTGAAGTCGAGATGAAATAGGGAGGCTCCAAATTGTGAAGGAAATACAACTCCATTTCTTCCTTCACAGACTCATAGGACCAGTGGAAAACTCCAGAAAATGGGGGACAGGCAGCCTCCTTTGCTACACAGTTGTTCACGTGTGGCTGAATATCTTTGGTAAGCACAGGTGGGTGGATAGATGACGTAGGTTGACTAATCTCAGGCGGTGGTTGCCCGCTAACTGGATTTGCTCATTCTGTAAACTGCATCTTTAGCTCCTCCTCTTCTTCTTCATGGCTCTCCCAAGGATCCAATTCATAATCATCATAAATAGGGACCATGGGAAAGCTCTTCTTGTTATCATGTCGGTCAGTGTCTTCATAGTGATTAAATGTAGAATAATATTGTTGCTCATCATCACTAGAATATTCATCAAAAGAGGGTTACCCTTCATTTCTACTATCAACCTCCATAATAGTGATCCCATCGAGAATATAACTGTCAAAAATATCCATTTCAGGGACAATGGTAATTGCTGCTTCTGGCTGTTCATACATAAGATTTTTCTCTTTAATCCTAGGTAAAAATATATCATGGGCAACCTCTTGAAGGAAAAGAGAAGAATCCTCTTCCACAACCATCTCTTCTTTAAAAACTGGAAGGTCTTCGTCATCATAAGTGGGGCTGCTAGGAACATCTACTTCAACCCTATATTTAGGAGAGCCATCTGCTATAGACAACATCTTCTCTATAAACTCATAATTCTCACAAGAGGCATGTTGATATTTATGAACATCTAAAGGAACAGATGTATCTGAAATGATGTTAGATGCTTCCGTGTTAGGGTTAACATAATTAATATCATCCAATGCCTCTAGATTTTCATAGAAAATTCTTTCCTCCACAATAAAAGCTTCATCACAAACATGGTCTTCAGGGCTGGCAGAGGCTTTATGAAGCAAAGAAAACTCATCACAATAGTTTTCATACAAACACTCAGCTGGGAAGTAATCTTTACAAAATGAATTGAAAGCTGTATGAAAACCTGTCAAAGAATGGATGCTTGCAGTGGGAAGAGATTGACACCAATCAAGAGCAACTCCCTTTAATGAATACTTAAAAAGCTTAATCTAGACATCTTCTTGCATGATATTAAGTCGATGAATAACCTCATGAAAGTCCAGTAAATTCTCAGCTGGTACCTCCAAAATTTTTTCTTGAAATTCAGGGAGGATATCTTCCCATTCATCTCTATCTGGCAGTGGATTAGAAAAAACAACTATCCGGAAAAAGTCACAGAAAGCCGACCTTTGAGCTAAGATATTTTCCATATCGAATTAGTGGAGTCATCGACTAATCGTCAGATCATGGAGTCGCCAGTTGAAATATGCGCAACTTTGAATGTGTCTGGTCTTTGTTCACCATCAGAGGCTAGATATTAACGTTGTGTCCTCCCAAGAAACTTCTCAATATGAGAAAGCAACTGCTAAAACCTTCTCGAAAAATCTCCTCTGGGTCAGCTTTCAGGTGTGCTAAAAGTAGCCACAGCTGAAATAGTGGAGTTGCTAGGTGCACAGTAGCAATATTCAAGGGCTCTGATGCCTGATGCACCTTCAGAATCAGAGACTCAATGTCGTTCAATCTCGGGGAAAATCTTCAACTTCGTCCCCGACAACGGCGCCAGAAATGTTGGCGTCAGAAGTCCCTCCTGGATTGCAGCAGGAGTAAGCCTGAGGCCCATCAGTTTAAATGTCACGATTTGTTGATAAAGGGTGATGGATGGAAGTAAACTCGGAACAATATCGTTCTAACTCAGAAACTAGGCTGGGCATGCATAAGAAGATGAGGCCTTGTTTCAATTTCAGGCAGTAAGTTGTAATAAGGGTGAGTAGGAGGAAGACTTCTATAAGGAAATGTGAAGGGCTGTTGTAGGCATCGGGCTTCCAACAGCCTGTAGAAGAAAACTTTGAACACAAGAACCTCTTATATTCAAAAGAAAAAAAACTAAAAGAACATAACAACGCTATAATAAATCCTTTATCATAACACAGTCACGATGATTCTTGTGAATTATTCAGTCATGAACTCTTTCAATATGAGATTGAAACAAGATGAAAAAGAGAGCTACCTTACATTAAACAAGGAAATTTCATATACAGATACATAGCCAAGAAAACCAGTGCTTCATTAAAACATTATAGTCGGGTGTTCTGTTCTACCATCCATCCCCACAAAAATACAAAAACTGAGTATATATACATTAAAATCCAACCTAACATGTGCAGGCTCCTCTGGTCAGAAAAGGTCATTAGATCGGCATGGCTTCTTAGGAAAACCTGCACACAGGACGATCTTGGGTAGACTGGCTACCAGAACTTCCATGCCTTACATTTAAGGAGTGAGGCGAGGTTTCAACCACCTCCTCCTACCTTTATTTACCTCTAGCAAGGATCAGGATCGAGGCTGAGTTAAATTGGTACCTGGAGAATGCGGTGATGCCTCCTGCAGCTAAACCTGGTGCTTCGACCCTTTAACCATCTCTTTCTATCACCCCAAGTGACCATGGGCCATGACCCTATGCCTATCTTCAAAAGCACTTTTCGCATTTCGCGTTTTGGTGATTCCAGATGCAGTGGAGGAGTGACCCCCTGTCTTTTGAAGTCCCGGTAGCCAAAATGCCAAAACGACTAATCATTTCGCGTTTCAGGGTTTCCCGATGCAATGGATGAGAGACATCATGTCTTTTGAAGTCTTGGTAGCTGTAATGTCGAAATGGCTAATCATTTCACGTTTCGGGGCTTCCCGATGTAGTGGAAGAGTGACCCCCTATCTTTTGAAGTCCCAGTAGCCGAAATGCTGAAATGGCTAATCATTTCGCATTTTGGGGTTTCCCGATACAATGGATGAGAGACCCTGTGTCTTTTGAAGTCCCGGTAGCCGAAATGATGAAACGGCTAATCATTTTTCATTTTGGGGTTTCCTGATGCAATGGATGAGAGACCCCGTGTATTTTGAAGTCCCGGTAGCTGGAATGCCGAAATGGCTAATCATTTCGCATTTCGGGGTTTCTTGATGCAGTGGAAGAGCGACCCCTGTATTTTGAAGTCCTGGTAGCCGAAATGCTGAAACGGCTAATTGTTTCACATTTCGGGGTTTCCTAATGCAATGGATGAGAGACCCCGTGTCTTTTAAAGTCCCGGTAGCCAAAATTGCGACTGAGCCTGATCAGACGCCATGTGTCCTGACTGGAATAGATGACCATGATCATTTTGTGACTGTGGCCATAAGAGATGAGCCCATGCACTAAATGTTATAACCCTAAATTGCACCACACATGCTTACTTGGCATCAGGCCAACTTATATACCTTCATTTCCAAAACATCTGCTGAACAACCTCTTTGAAAATCCTCTTAGGTAAAGGCAAATGCGCCCTAACCCACTACTGCACGTGTTTGAACACTGGCAGGCCTTCTACAGTCCACGTTTACCTAACAAAGCACAAAAACAGGAAAGTTGCTGACGGGACAAAAAGCTATGGGTCAGTTAACTGAAACTCCCAGCCATGCATGGCCGAGAGTTCGTCCAAAACCCTAGCTCCTTCTAGCCTATAAAAGAAGGGGTAGGGGTACTATTTGGGAGGAGGAAAATTATAGCGAAGAAACTCTTCCCATTTGCCAAATCAATTTGTCCCAACCCTTTAGCCTTTCCTCAAGCCTAAGGAGAATTAACGCAAAGCAGTTGGAGGACAAAAGAAGAGGAGGAGCCTAGGATCAGAATCAAGGAACGGTGGCCGATCTCTATCATTATTGTAAGTTGATTAATCTTGAGATTAATAAAAGAATACTTTTCCTGTCCCAATGCATGAGTTATATGTGATTTATGTAATTTATGCTTAATTTCTAACCCTCAAGTAGAAAAATAGCATGCATGCGTAGTGTTTTGTCTTGATTTCAGGTTAACTTTGGAAGGAGCAGCGCAAGTAAGTGGGCAAAGTGCAACGGAGGATCTACACCAAACATCAGTAAAAAGGTTAGTAGTTCCTTTCCATGTATGTGTCTTGAAAGAGGGGTTTAAGTTTTGTGTGGTAGGTTAAAAGGTCATTTCTTTAAGGTCAAAATCTACATGCAAGCCTAGCCCTAGCTTGCTAGTCTGTAGGGTATTTTTCCCAACAACAGAATTGGCGAATCCACTGGGGAGATATACTCTTTAGGGTTTTCGGGTTTGGTTGAGTCTTTGGGTAGTTTAAGAGATTAGATTTTCTGTTTCTTTGCTTGTTGTTTTTCTGCAAGATCTGAGCTAGCAGGGAGCCTGGTTCTTCATACCAGTCTTCCTTGACTATTGCTTGACGGCAATTTTCAGGACACACAGAGGTACCCGCGGTCTGCAGAAGGCCTGCACGCAGGTGCCCGTGCCCTAACCTTCTATAGCCCACGTTTGAATGCTTGCTGTAGGGGTTTCAGTAGCGTGTAGGATTCAGAAAGCTTGAGAGGCAGTCCTCCTCTTCTCTGTCATAATTTTACATTCTCAGGGGGCTTTCTGTATCCTGTCTGAGTCTTGCTGGTACACAGTCTTGTCTCAGTTTGCTTTATTGCATTTTGTTATTTCTTGCGATTATTATTATTATTATTATTTTTCTGTTAAGAAGAAGCATCCAAGCCTTCAAGAGACTCTGGTTGTCAATACCAGAGGGCTTTTCCAGGTCTGGGCTGCCTGTGTTTAGTTTTTTCTTAGAGTTTATACATACACGCGGCCTGTGCAAGTGCAGCCCGCGGGTACCCGCGCTCTGTTATAGCTCAGCACGCGTTTGCACGCATGCTGTTTCAGTGACAGTCGCAGGCTTGACAGGTTGCTTTTCAATCAGAGTGGGGCAGTCATCCCTTCTTGTGGTGAGAAGTGTTCCTCTCAGGTGTTTGAGTCTAGGGTTGCACAGTCAGTAGGTTAGGGCCTCTTACCCTTAGCCTGTTTTTTCTTAGTTGATATTTGATAAAAAAAAGAAAAAAAATTTGTTTTATGGTTTTTAGACAAGCGGAAGAATTTGTGCTTCTTGATTGCCATAGTGTGTCTTTGCTTTGATTCTTTGCGATCTGCGCCTTAAGCCAAAATTTTGTTTTGTTTTCTTGGTTTTGTGCTTGTCAACATTTTCCCTTTGTTGCTTCATTTAGAACTTGAATAAAAAATATATATATATATCTCTTTTTCATTTTCTTCTTTGTTTGAAGATTGTGTGTCTGCATCAATAGCTAGGAAGAAGTCTTTTGTTCATAAGTTTTTGCAGTTCATTTAGAGAAATAAGTAGCTCGTAGTCGAGTGAAATTCCTTGATGTTTGCTGCATGAAATCTTAGAAAAAAATTGAAAAGAAAAGAAGTCTTTCTTTGTGAAAAGTTGTTGATTTTTGCATTTAGTAAAAGCATTTTGTTTCCAACATTTTTCATTTGTTTTTGTTTTGAGTCTTTACACATCATTAGTTTCACCTTCACACCTTGTGACATAAAAAATCCCATAAAAGCAACGCTAGTTAAAATCTATTAGACTTTTTGTTTGTAGGGTTCATACACTAGTTCAGGACTAGGGCCTTGGATTAGGTTGGAGAGGAAACTCTCCAAGGCCACTCAAAACCAAACATTGGAGTCTGTGATAGGGAGTGTAGAAGTCCAGTTTCATGGAAGTTATCCGGGACCCCCCTCTAACACAGGGGCTAAACACAAGGTCACGTAAGGAAAGGTAGCAGAGATAACCCCTCCAAAGCCAGACCGAACGTAGTGGAGAACACATATCGAGGATTTGTCTTGGGATTCCGTCATTTGCATTTGCCACAAGGCTTCGTGGGTCTCGAATCCATTCGAAGTCCTCATTTGTCTTCCGGACCATTTTCTCTCGATACCCTTGATAGGTTTCGGGCTTGATACCTTGCTCATTGTGGTCTACCCGACTATCGACTATACCCGCCTGGTGACTATTCGCGTGCTGGCAAACTAGTTTCCAATCTTTCATAGGGACATACACAGGTGACTGCGGGGGTATACTGCGGTACCTAGGATAGAAATCGGGACACGATTTTCAGAGTATACCCAGAGGGTGCTTCCGTTTTCGAGTTTCACTTGCACTGGTAAGTTGCTCTAGTGTTGGTTGTTGTAACTATTCTTCAAAATAGTTAGTGATTGTTTGTCTTATTTCTTAGGGGCTTCTTTTTTAGTGCGTGTTACTGTTTGAACGTGTAGAATACCTTAGCGTGTCTTGGATATTCTCACACAGTGGAGGATCCCAAGCTCCACTGGTCATGAAGGCTTCTGGGTCTGCCGCTGGTTATACTGGAGCCACCCCTGCCACCATTGAGGCGGAAGCTAGACCAACAAGGGTCTTTCGAAGCAACCGGGTTACAAACCATTATGCCCGAACAACTCCCGGAGGAATCAACTGCCAATCTTGGTTCGGTTGAAACCCCAACCACTGATACTTGGCCATCGGTCAGTGTGCCAATCCTATTTTACGAACGCTTGTCAATGCCTCACACAGCTATGGCAACAAATGTTGTTACTTCCTCTGGGAATTCTTCCATTCCCACCACCGTTGCTACCATAGGAGAAGCATCTCCTAAATTGCCTTTGTCGGCGGTCCGGGCCACTATGGTCTTGGACGCAACTATGTCGCACAGTGGACCGACCCCATCTATCGTGGCGGCCACACCTCCCTTTACACCTAGTGCGACCGGCCCTCTGTTCTCATACGGTATGCCTAGTTCAGGCACAAGTCCTGGACTCACTCACTCCACTTTACAGACTTTGGGTCTCGGGGTAGGGAGCTCTACCGCTCCTCTACAAGGTCAATTTGGGGGCATTCCTATGCCTTTTAATGCCTTTCCTTATGTTGGAGGTCATATCTCTCCTTTGTCCCCTTCGCTTGGTGGTCTGCATTAGCAGTCCACCGAGCAGCCTGCACACACGAGTTCATTTGGAGCCGGGAGTCAAGGAACACCTGCGCACACTATGCCGGTAGGTTCATCACCGTTTGTTTGGAACGGGACGTTTGGTAACAACACTTTTGCATCCACTGCTTTCCCATCCGGGGGCACTCCCATTTTTGGACAATCTACTCCGGCGCAGGGTACTATTCCTGCGCCGGGGGCACATATAGCAGGACTTTGGAACTCAGGTCAAGGATCCGTTCCTTCCTTTGGAATGTCGTTCTGGGGTAATTCTTTCCATAGTCAATGGAACCCTAGACAGACTTCTATGCCTCTCCCATCAGGACCGGCATGGGGTAATCCTTCCCAAAGTCCGTCACACATGATGAATTCCCAATATTCTATGTCCTTTATGGGGAATCAGCCAATGATGTCTCCACAGATGAAAAATCCTTACGCTGGTCAGGGACATGGTTTCTACCAGAACCCGGGCCAGTAGCCAAACTTTTCCTGGCAACCTGGTGCCAGTCAAACTCCAGGACCCTTTTTCCCAGGCTATCAGTAGCAGCCCAAACTACCATTCCTGGCGACATTACACTTGCCAGATTTGACAAGGTTGTTAAATGATCCTATCTGTGACGATCCACGTTGGCCTCCTATGCCAATGAAGTTTCCTTTGGACATTCCAAAGTTCAAGGCCAAGCCTAATGAAGATCCAGGTGATCACGTGACTACTTTCCATCTTTGGTGTTCATCTAACTCATTGAAAGATGACTCCATCCAGTTGCGATTGTTTCAACGCACTCTTATCGGGAGTGCCACGAAATGGTACATCGAGCTTGATCACTCAAGATATTCTTCTTTTGGCGAACTGGCGATGGCCTTCCTTAACCATTTCCAGTTACCTGTGAGATACGACGCTGGCACAGAGCTGCTTGCTAATTTCGAACAGACGACAGTAGACCATATCTTTGATCATATCTGAGAGTGGAGACATTGAAAGAGTCTAATCAAAGTACCAGTCCCACCAGCATTCCTGCTTGAGTGGTTCCTTAAGTCTTTAGTCCGGCAATTATCCAAAGACGTTGCGACTTCAGGAGTTTTCTCCGAAGAAGATGCCATCATGAGGGATCAACAATTTGAGCCCATATATTCTCAGTCTGGTTTACTATACAACATCCTGCCAGATGCACCACGATCAATACTGGATAAAACTAGACAGACAGCTGGACCACATGCCGATGGTATTGTTGGTTCAGCACAAACTAAGCCCGTTGAGAAATTGACAAAACAATTGCAACAGTTATCTATACAACACTCAGCAGCTATCCAGACTACTGCTTTGGCTGCTCCTCCTACCCAAACGTCGGAAGTACACTCTGTGCAGACGACTAACCCAAAGGCCACCCAACAGCCTGAAGGGAAGAAAAAACAACGCAAGAAGGGTAAGGGGGATAAAAAACCCACTGATAATGCTGGCGAGGGCACCACCGAAAAGACTAAGGCGAGGTATCCATGCAACTTATGTGTGGAAGACCACCCGACCCATCTATGTCCTCGACTTGCAGAGGCCCAGAAGTTTGTCACACAGCAACAACAAGTTGTGTTGACTAATCCCTTTCAGCATGGGCAAAATTTAACTCAAGCCTCTACAAGTGCCGAAGGGGGCAGCCAAGAAACCTGCCCTCCCCCAAACAATTCCTCATCCGCGAACATATATATGGTTAGGGGTGATGCTTTAATAATGACTAGAGCACACGACTATAGTAAACCAAGCGCCTCTGAGAAGGGTAAAGAAGCTGAGATCCCATCTCTTCCTCTACAGATCAAGAAGACGTTGGGTGAAACAATGACATGCATACCAAAGGGTGCATTTAAGAAAGCTTCTCACAACCCAAACGCAAGGGCCACCCAGAATTACTCTGTGGTGGAACATTTATCACAAACCCCTTGTGCGATGTCCACTTTGGAGGTCCTCCAAAGATGCTCTGCTCAGAGGAAAGCCTTGTTGACTGCTGTAGGCTCTACTGAGACTTGTAACCCGAGTACCATCATGCTAGATACGACTGACTTAAAACCTCGTCTGCCTTACCACATCGCGTTTCAGATAGTAGTGGCTCATCCCACAAAAAATTTTACACAGAATATCTTCCACATAGTGGTCGATGAGGGCGCTTCGACTTACGTTATGTCGTTAGAATGCTGGAAGGCCATTGAGCAACCCATTTTGTCTCCATCACCTACTCTCCTCACTGCATTCGACGGTCGTTCTTTCCGACCACATGGCATCATTCCTTCTTTCCCTGTGCAGTTAGGAGGGAAGACTATGTGCGTCGAAGTAGAGGTAGTCGATGCTCCCCTCGACTATAAACTCTTGTTATGTCGGAGTTGGACCTATGCTATGCAAGCTGTGGTTGCTACAGTTTTCCGAGTCTTGTTGTTTCCACATGAGGGTCGGATAGTGACCATTGATCAATTGTCCTTCTCTAGGCCTGACCCAGCTTTGGGGGCATCCACAGTTCCCATGATTGATAATCCGTAGCCCGGTGTCGTTAACGTTGGAGTTGGTTTGTGCCCATCCTTGATGGGTACCTTTGATTACCCACCTCCTCATGACGATGTCAAGTTTATATCGAATCACCACAAGGCTAAGATTTTTCACGTTTCATCGTTCCGCACGACTTACTTTGAAGATCCATGGATTCTTCCTTCCCCATTATCCATGATGGATGAGACAGGGCACTTCGACATGTCCATGCCCTTGTCGGCTACTGAAGTAGTGTACTCTTTAGTCGAACAAGCTTCAGCTAACCCTGATTCGACTCCCGCACGAGAGTTGGATCCACTTCTAGAGCCTATCTGGGCTCAGGGTTCTCTTGCTACCACCGATTCGTTAGACTTAGTCTTGCCTTCTGATGAAGCAGTAATCGAAGCAATGACTAGTCCAGACAAACCTTGGGACAATCTTCATCGCAGATCATATTTCTTCCCAAAGTTAAGCTGAATCGAAGCAGGAGAATTCACTGTGACTATGACTGGAGATAGGTCTTGTCATACTAATCCTTTAGCTACACACAAGATCTATGTTGAGGGTCATATGGAAACCATTGCTTAAATGATACCTATCAATATCTCCAAAACCCCTGGCATCATAGACAATGTTTTTGTCATAGCACACAACTCCCCCGAGAATATGCCAGGCATCGACCCACAAAGAGTCTATCATGAGCTAAATTTGTTGTTTTTCAATCTCGCTTTGAGATCCGAAAGCAACATCTGGCGAGACTGCATTTATGCTTTTCGATCTCGTTTGGATTAACTGAGAAAAGTAACCATTATGGAGTCTTCTTTAAGACCTTTTCAGACTCCATAAAGATGAATAGATTTCCGAGTGACCTTGTTTCTTCAAACTCATTAAATTGGTCCAGAAGAACATTCCTTAAACATGTCTCCTTTTAAGCCCTTTTCAGACCCTCTAAAAATGAAAATATTGCCGAGCAATCTTGTGATCTTTCACGCTTGTTAAACTGAAATTTGAAGTCACGTCTGTCCGGTGGTAGTTTACCCCTTTTTCGGTCCGGACGGTCAACTGTACGAACAAAGGAATACTCTATTGAATTCCCATTCTTTAGAAGAGTATCCTCAGGTATAATTTTATTCCTTTTTCGGGCTTGAGGGACTAAATTTATGAAAAAGAAACCCCCCCGGAGTCCATAGTTAAGCTCTTTTCAGACTCCCTAAAATTGAAAAGATCACCGAGTGACCTTATTCTTTCACACTCGTTAAATTGGTCCAGAAGAATATTCCTGATGGAGTCCATAGTTAAGCTTTTTTCAGACTCCTTAAAAGTGAAAAAATAGCTGAGTGATCTTGTCCTTTTCACACTCATTAAAATGGTTTTGAATTGATGTCTAATCGGTGCTAGTTTATCCCTTTTTTGAACTGATTAGACTATTGTCGAAAAAGGTACCCCAATGGAGTTTCCTTTTAGGTTTTTTCAGACTCTCTAAATATGAAAAACCACTGATCTTACCTTCTCTGGGCTCGTTAAACTTACATTGAAGGATGTTACCATTGTGTGTTCTATCAACCACATTTGCATACCTTACCCATCAGTCTAGTAACAGTTTTCTTCTGCGTCTTAACACCTTTGGCCACTGGAGGATTTTTCCCGAGTATCATTTCCCTAGAACATCAGTCTTGTCCTTGTGCCTCGAACTTGTATGTTTGCGGAACTCGTTCCTCCATTGTAATGTAATACTCCTTTATTCTTTTTCACAAATCATCAAAAAGAACAAAAAAATCAAATATACCCCAAAAAGAGGATGGGGAAAGTATTTTCTTTATTGGCAGCATAATGAGTCGCCCTTGGATAAAGCACATCTATCCGTTTGATCATCAAACTATGGGATGTAGTACGACCTTAGGAAGATTTTTCTCGCTATATAGATTTGTGTCCTCCACCATTTGGTTACTCTTCCAAACATATGGAGAGTTTGCGTTGCCTCCTGCTTCGTAGACTTATGATTAACAAATATGCTACCTGAATTTTATCACTTGTCGTGCTATTGTCCAAGGGAAGTTTTTCACTGAGCCTGAGTCGGCCCCTCTACAATATGTCTCTTTTCCACATACCCAGCCATCCTGAATGTCCAATCAAGTCTTTCTTTGAAATCACTGAAGCCTTCAGTCCGATCATCAAGATTATCATGTCCATAACTGACGAGCCGTCGAAGACCTCTGGGTAGTGCAGTTGTACACTCATATTACACTCCTACCCAAATTTTAGAAGACTTTGAAGTTGTTGCTCGAGCTCTGAAGTACAACCATCAGGCCGAATCAGCTTCTGGGAGATGGATACTTTCTATGTATATCTTTCTGATTTCGAGATGTAGCTTCACTGTGTATTGTTTGAGGCTACTCTTTACAGTTATTCGACATGGATATACAGTGTATTTGATTGGTATCCATGGTTCTATCTTATCCCGAGCATGGGTATGCCCACCTCGGTGAGACATTTGGTATTTTGCAGACGACACCTCTTGATTCTTGATTCTTGGGCTCAAGCATTCAACATATCAGTACAGATTGGTAAGGAATTGGTAATGTATTTCGACCATCAGATGCTCTTCTGACCTAACACATTAGGGGGCATCTGTTATAACTTTAAATTACACCACACATGCTTACCTGGCATCATGCCAACTTATATACCTTCATTTCCAAAACATCTGCTGAACAACCTCTCTGAAAATCCTCTTAGGTAAAGGAAAATGCGCCCTAACCCACTACTGCACGCATTTGAATGCTGGCATGCCTTCTACATCCCACGTTTACCTAACAAAGCACAAAAAAAGGAAAGTTGCCGACGGGACAAAAAGCTATGGGTCAGTTAACTGAAACTCCCAGCCATGCATGGCCGAGAGTTCGTACAAAACCCTAGCTCCTTCTAGCCTATAAAAGAAGGGGTAGGGGTACTATTTGGGAGAAGGAAAATTATACTGAAGAAACTCTGCCCATTTGCCAAATCAATTTGTCCCAACCCTTTAGCCTTTCCTCAAGCCTAAGGAGAATTAACGCAAAGCAGTTGGAGGACAAAAGAAGAGGAGGAGCCTAGGATCAGAATCAAGGAACGGTGACCGGTCTCTATCATTATTGTAAGTTGATTCATCTTGAGATTAATAAAATAATACTTTTCCCATCCCAATGCATGAGTTATATGTGATTTATGTAATTTATTCTTAATTTCTAACCCTCAAGTAGAAAAATATCATGCATGCGTAGTGTTTTGTCTTGATTATAGGTTAACTTTGGAAGGAGCAGTGCAAGTAAGCAGGCAAAGCGCAACCGAGGATCTACACCAAACATCAGTAAAAAAGTTAGTAGTTCCTTTCCATGTATGTGTCTTGAAAGAGGGGTTTAAGTTTTGGGTGGTAGGTTAAAAGGTCATTTCTTTAAGGTAAAAATATGCATGCAAGCCTAGCCCTAGCTTGCTACTCCGTAGGGTATTATTTCCCAACAACACTAAACCCTGTGCATCTCCGCAACTCAAGCCTACCCGATGACCGTCGATTTGCTCCATCTATGGATCATCGCCATTGAAAACAAAATGCATGCTCGCTTGATTTTAAGCCCGAAATGGACTTCTTCCATGTGTTGCGCGTGGTGCTCATGACTGCGGCCTTTGAATAAAACGCATTTGATGGGTTTTTAAACCCCATATCTATGCATTTACACCAAGGGCCGTAAATCAGAGAGAAACACCCCCCTCACTAGAATTGGTGCTAACACCAATCACTAACGCCATCATGGTCGAGGTTATAGGATTTCCAAATGAAGGAACAAAATGGACTGGTAAATACACAACACTCTAGGAAGCTGTGGAATCCTTTGCAGAACTAGGGGAGGAATTTGACAAGAAAGGAAAAGTCCTCAACCCCATTGCTCTTAGTGAACCTTGGAGGGAGCTAGAAGGCATGTTGCAAAGATAAATTACATGTGACGAACGATATAACGTGGTGAGACCTCGCCACCTCAAGATGTTGGCAATGCTAAAACAACGGTTAGTATTAAATCTGCCATTTTTTTTTAATAGCATTCTGCACGAGGTCGCTAGAAGAACTCAAAAATATAAAGACCCTACTAACGTAATTAGTCATCATGGGTTAGTAAAATTGATAGTAGTCAAGGCCTTAAATAATACACAAATAATGTGGGGGGAGCTAATTGAGCTCGATAGACCCTTGCAAATTGAGCAACCAAAAGTTCCCCAGATAGAAATCCACCATGAAATTCCTCCACAAGGAATTAAGGTAGTCCATCTAGAGGGATATAGTGCCCAAACAAAAGTACCAACCACCCAGCCTGAAATTGAAACAGAACTTATTCAGTTAGCAAAAACGCAGAGTATGCAAGTAGAAACATCAAAAAGGAAAAGACAAAGAACAAATTTTGTTCCTGAAACCCTTCTGTTAAAAGAAGAAAGGGTAGAGAGACAATACAACCTGAAATCACTCAGGAGACTGTGCAAACAAAAGATCCATCACATGAAAACCCTGTAGGGTAGCAGGATGATTTCTTTGGAAGATATGAAGAGGAGATGGCCCAAGTGTTGGGAAATTTGGGAATGTCACTTATTGAAGATACAGACGGGCCAGAAGAACCCCAAGCTCCAACCTCTCCTCCTTCAAACTCTTTTTTTGATCTTCCTAATATGGAGTTGTCATCCTCTCCTATGAGGGAATCTCCTGATGTAGTAGAATAACCAGAGCCTCATTTTAAGGAGAGCATTCCTTTAGAGAAACAAGAACGCCCAGAGGATACAGGGAATGAATTTCCAATTGATCAAGATGGGGAAGACCTTGAAATTCCCCTTGGACATAAAGAAATAGCAGAAAAAGGCAATAACCGAACCAGAAAAATGGAACATGAAAATAAGGCGTTGAGGAGGAGGGTCAAGAAAATAAAGGTATTAAAACAAAAAGTTGGCATATTGAAGGAAAAAATTAGACAACTTAAGAAGCAGCTGGAACAGTCTAAAAAATCCTATAAGAAGAAGAAATCTAGGAGGGTTAGAATACAGGGAAGAAATCCAGTTCCTAGAAGGGAAATTCATACTCACTCTATTGAAACAGAAACATATTTTCATGCTCCCTTGGAATCAGTTGAAACAAAAACTCAAACAGATGCTCCAGTAATAGTAGAAAAAGTTGTTAAGACTGAAGAGGTGCTTCATTCTTGTGAACAGGATGCCACTATCAGAAGATTGGAAGCATAATTGGAACAATCCCAACAAACCCTAACCCAACACTGAAATGAAATGGTGACATTAACAAAGCATCATAAAATTTTTAGACAACTCCAAGCAATGTTAGCAACTGAAAATAAAACCTTTGTTGATCTTAGCAGAGCAAAAGAAACAGTAAAGAAGGTGCAGGGTCAGCTTGATGGATCTTTGGAGAAAATCAAAAGTATTTTCTCTATTTATTCTGATATATTAGCTTGCAGAGCCCCTACTAATAATTATGCCCTATTTTTATTGGAACGATATTTGTTATTAAAAGTGAAATACATTAGGGAAGGAACACCTTCTTAGTTTTCCACTGTCTTCGACTTTGTTTCATGTTTCAAAGAAAAAGATGATGTAATACAATACTTTTTGTGTGAATTATATCTTCATAATTTCATTCTAGAAGAAAACAGAGATGAGAACCACAATCCATTCACTGGGGATATCCAGTTTCAGTCCTTTTTATCTTTTCCCCAAAAACCAACTTAGATGGGCCAAGGAACATAAGGTCTTTATGAAAAGATAAAATGGGCTAGACCTATGGGTCAGAGGAGAACCTTTTAAACCCTTTGACACCATTATGCAACATAGAGCATTTATGAAGAGGGAGAAGGTTGTGGAATCTTTAGCTCCCATCCATAGACATGTTTTACATTCAGGGTTGCAGTACTTTGGAGAAATTAGAGAAGAAGCCCTTTCTACTACCAAATTAAGATGGAGTGTCTCTTCAAATGAAATCAAGAATAGGGAACCATTTGGTTTTAGGAATTTTCAAGTAGTTACTCTCATATTAGAAAGTTATTCCAACATGATCATGGAAGCAGGGCCTTCCTAGATTGGATGCAGGTACAATCCCCCCATTATTTGGTATCCTCCAGAGATTTATCATAGTGTTTATGAACTTCGTAAGAAAAAGGAAGAAGTTGCTTCTGAATAACTTAAAGGTAAGCATGGGTTCCAGAGGTCTAAAGAAGAGACCTCTCCACCCTATAGTCTCATTGCCTTGCATATAAAATCTCTTGTTGCATGAGGACATGCAAAAAGGTAAGATGGGGGGTATGTTGGGGCAAGAAAAAGGTATAAATATTATCCTTGTTACTTTGGTTTATGATATATTCTTTGCTGAATTTTCTATTAGTTTGAAATAATTAGGGAAGAAAATGATTAAAAATATTTTGAAAATAATATTAAATGATATTAGATATTTTCTAAACTTTGGTTTGAATTGCTTTGATTTTATGCAGAAATGGACAATTGTTGTTAATTGAGGATAATCAAGAAGATCGTGAAGATGCACAAACCATTGAAGATTAAAGAAATCAGGCACAAAACAGTTCAAAGGAAGATTGATTTTTATCTTGCAATATTCATAAATAGTAAAAGAAATCCTGAGGATCTCTTGATCCTTAGGATATCTTAATTTACTTGTCTTATTGTAATATATAAAGAAGAGTGTGTTGGAGAAATTTCTATTTTCGACACACTAGTTCAGTGGGAGTAACACTAGTTCAATGGGATTTAACTGACTAGTTCTATTTTAGACTTTCTAATCTTAGAACATCACTATTATGCATGCATTCCTAATTATAGGATGTCATTTCTTATATGAGTGAAGATCACTCACTCGTTGATAAGATCATAATATGCATTGATTCTTAGAGTTTTGATGACAAGGATCCACGGTGTATGATTGGTGGCCATGACCTACGATTCCACTCATTTGTGATCTAAGCATGGGAATGCCTACCTCAGAACTGGTATTATATTCTATAATTGTTTACAAGTTTCCAATTAGGTGTGCTCCTAGTTTCTAACACACACACGTAGTTTACAAAGTATTTCGGCTGTCATAGATTCTGACCTCATACTTTGGGGGGCATTCTGTTACACATGATTTTGGTCACTCTGGTGATGTCTCAACAGTGATGTATTCAGGCTCCCAACAAGGACTTTTTTCTTGAGAAAAGTGGCTCCTATCTTCTTCCAAAAACATATTTTTAATATGTGTTCATAGGTTTCCTGTGGTATAGGGTGTGAGAATCCTTCATTCTCGCAGGCCACCCACACTTAGGGTGTGAGCTGTTCGCATTTTGCTCCATAGATAGGGTGCGAATCTATTTTTAAGCTTGGAAAGGAGAAGAGGTCATGAAGGTTCTAGAAGGGGATCTTCTAGAAAATGAGTTGGCATTTTCATGGTTGTCATTCTAATGACTTCTCAGATTTGGTGGGATCATCCTCATCCATTTAACCATCTCTCCTTCTCCTATATATTGAAAGGTTTCTCATGGAAAAGGTTAAGCAAGATTGAATCAAGAATCGGTGATAGAATTGTGTGAAGAACCCTGCTTGGACAGAATCTTGGAGACTCCATTTGGTCTATCAAGAGGAATTGGATCTTCTTCATGAAAGTATAGAGCAAGTGTGTGTGTTGGAACCAAGAGTCATTGAAAGGAATCTTGCAACATTAAGGCGTTCAATTTGTATCTTCTACTTTCAATTAATATAATACAGCAGCATGTCCCTTTCCCATAAAATCACTCTTATTCTATAGCATAATTCCTTGATCATATGCTTGGGTTGACATTGAATATACTCTGCTATCTTCACTTTGGTTGTTTTGTGTTGTCTTGGACCTAACTTCACAAGATCACCGAAGCGAAGTGGGAACAACAGAGACCTAAGGAAGTGATATAAAGGTATGTCACTTATTCCTTCTTATCAGTAGATTCAATGACTACAACTTAGGGAAAGAGTCATGTCCTGTCCTGTTTTGTTCTAGATACAGGTGGATCTAGGGAGATATGTTAGTGTCTGCACCTACTGATTTTTCTGATAACACCAATGTCTAGCATTACTCCCAATGTTATTAGATCGATGGTCTAGTTTAATACTTGTGCAATTTTCACGATGATGAGATCTTATTCATTGATCTCTTTCTCTTTGATATTGATCTGACAGTGTGGAGTTAATATATTGTTGAATGGATGATTCTTTCTTATCTAGAGGCTAAAACAAAATCGATGATCATGAATTAATTAGGAGTTTAGATGAACAGCTCTTGGTCACTCTGGGACTTCGATGATTCATGACTCAGGGACTCCGGGTTACTAGAATTTGGGAGTAGGATGATTCTTCTGAAGGTTTACCTATCAAATAAGTCATAGAATGTCAGTGAATGCTTGTTGTCCATTAAAACCTCATTCTTACTCTATCCTTCCACTGTACTTGATCGGACGGTTAAGAAATATTCTGGAGGATCTTATATCAACGACCAAATGTTAATTCGTGACTTCGACCTTCGACACTTTGGGCACTTTTTCTAGTAAGAGAAACTGAACATCCCAGGAGGTTGTAATCTCGGAGTGACATTATATGGTAATGTCACCAATGATGATGTGAACTCGTAGTCTATGTTCCACGTGTCACCCTGATTTGTAACTTTCACAAACCTTATGTGCCATATGAGTTTTTACAGTTGTCACCATCTAATTAGGCCACATGTCCTTGTTGAAGTGATCCTACTGACGTGGACCTACTGTTGTGTCACATGCCTTATTTTGAATATGTTTTAACACCATTTGATATTTCCTTGTCTTTATCTGATGACCATTGTTTACTCTGGTGCTTCATGCCTTTGGCCCCACTTATCCTATCCTTCCACTGCTTCATCCAATGGTCAAGAATGGTCCCTAAATGGATCAAAAGTTAGCGTTACTTATGAACTTCAGGATTTCAAAGCTTACCCTATCCTTCCAATTTATGTTGATCAATGGTTGGTGGGATTTCTCATGTCTTTCTTTGATCCAATGGTTGATGGGTGTTCGTGACTTTGGGGCTTCAAGATTAGGGTATTCCTACATGATTCAGACTTCTTTTCTCCAGAGTGATTAACGTCGGAGTTGACCACCTTCCTTCCTTTAGTGTGATCTGACGGTTCAACATTTCCACTCCAAATCGATGGTCAACACTTAATTCTAGATCAAATATTGATCTAACAGCTGAGAAACCATCAGAAGTGAAGGACTAGATCCTGTCATTGAGAGGGGGGGGTGAATCAGTGAGACAATAATTTTATCAATTTTTCTTTTGTTAATGCAATCAATATTTTAACAAAATATTTTATCATGGAACCCAATTAGGAAAACCACAAACACTTTTCTATTAACTGCAAAATTATGTTGTAGAAGTTACATAGAAGGAAGATGTTCTTCCTCTTATATCAACACCCACTGATTAGGATGCACCCACACCCTTGTTCACCAACATCAACTGGTAGGAGGTTACAACCCCCTATTTAGTCAGCTACAACTGGCAAGGAAGCACCTACTCCCCTGCAGGCTCCAACCTTCCCTTGCACCACCCAATCACCCTTAAATTCTGAATCTAGAAAACTTTTGTATCATGTCTTCACTACTTCTCTCTCTGCTTCTGTCAATTAATATTCAATGTACTTATTGCAGTCCAATAAAGGTATTCTATTTCAAAGACTGGATTCCATAACTATTTCTTTGTCTCCTTTTGTTCTTGATCTTCAATAAGACTTTGACAGACACAATTCCTCTCACAATTCTATCTCGTTTATATAATCTTCAAACTAGTGTGAGTTATAACGCATTGTGTCCTTTTGTTTGGACAATCACACCTCTTCATTTAACTTAACCATAATATCTATTATTATTAAAACCTTACCACAAATGATTTTCATAAATTGATCATAGATATGGATCAATTTCATCTTTTAAATCAATCCCTTGCATCTACAAATATTGCAGAAATCGAATTCTGCAAAGGTGCTTCCTTCAAACCATTTACATATGACCATATGTGCAAAACAACGAGATTATTAATTTAATAAATGTTTTGAGTGCCTCATGACTTATATGTTCGTAACCCATGACCGAGGGCTAGAACCTAGTCCTCCAGACTTTGTCCTTTGGGCGATTTATCTCTTAGAATCATCCAATCTTCCAAAGTCTGAAATTCTTGAAGTGGTTACCTCTCACACGGATGGATCCAATGGTTAGAATGAGTCTTGGAACCAAATCAATGGTCTAGCTTCAATCCATACACTAACCTTCCACAACGTTATCCAATGGCTATGACTTAATAAAAGTTTGATATGGATGACCATCATTATTTGGGAACTTCATCCTTCAGGACTTCCAACCTCTGCAATCTTTCAACCTTCCGGAGTACATTTTTCTGAAGTACGTATTATCTATATACTCGTAGATCAGACGGTTATGTATTAATCTATGGTTGAGTGGATGACCCACACAACCTCAACAAGTCACTTAGTTAATGGCCTTCTCATTGTGCTCCTTTTAGGATCTCGACCGCGAATATTCCTTCTCGACGGATGGTCAGATCTTACTTCAGAGCTTTGGCTCTCCAGGACTCCGGGCTACTCCAACTATGAAGTAGTTGAATCCCCCCAAAGGTTTACCTACTGAATAATTCATTACACCATGGTGACCACTTGTTGTCAGTTGTTTAGTACACCTTACACTATCCTTCCACTGTGCTTGATCTAACAGTCATGATTCATCCTGGAGGATCTCAGATCTACGACCAACGTTATTTCATGACATCAGAACCCCAGTGCTTCAAGTATTTGTCTAGTAGGAGAAGTTGAACATCCCTGAAGTGACGTGCCTTAATGACATCACTCAAGATGATGTGGACCCTAATTCCATTTTCCACATGTCACCCTAATTTGTGACTTACGTAGTCTAAAATTCCAATTGGACTTTGACACTTTTCACCATCTTAATGCTCCATGTGTCCTTGCTGACGTGGACTATGATGACGTGGGCTCTCAATGTGTGAACCATGTGTCTTACTCCATGACTTCGTAGCTCTGACCTTCGGGTGAACTCATATTTTCTGAACCCTTTTTCACTGAAGTGGTCAGCACCAAAGTTGACTACTGCTAGGAAACCCTAATCTTATGACTATCATTGATCTCGAAGTGCTCCTTAGATCCGACGATTGATGAAAGTTCAAGAATTTGGGACTTTGGGTTTATTCTCTTTCCCACTTCCCAATTCTCCCGGAGTGAGATTTCCCGAAGAATAATCCTAGAGTAACTGGACTTCATCTAACAGTCCTTCTTTATCACGATTCAACTGTCGATGTATATTGCAGAACCGTAACTTGCGTGTGTTTTAATTCATCACCCAAACTCCACAATTGAAGTTGTGTGATTGTTGGTGATTTAACCACAATCATCGATCTTTGAATCAATGAGATCTGACGATATATAATAATTGCGGGATTAGAAATAACGTATAGTTTAATTCTCCCTTCATGCTCCACAATCAATACCTGCCCTTGATTCAGTTCTTGCGTATCGAATGATCACAACTTAATATGATCATTTGGTGGATCAAACATAGTTATCGATATTTGAGTCGATCATATTTGACGATCTAGAATAATTGCGGGATTGGAATTAATGTATAGCTTAGTTCTCCCTTCGCTCTCCGCAACCAATCCCTACCCTTGATCTGACGCTTGTGTATCTAATAGTCCTGGTTTGTCCTGTGTGGATTTATATCACGATCATGTTTCTACATTGTTCTTTCCCTTCTGAGCTTCATGTGCATTATCTCTTTTGAGATTTTTATCCTCAGTTGCTAACCCTCCTGAGCTCGTAATTTGTTAGTCCTTTTGTACATGGATTTTCATCTCTTTGTTCATACCAAATCATCATTATAATGTAAAGACATTGGTTGTTGACATCAATGACAATATTTCCAACATGACGCTCCTTCATGATCGATGGTTGGCATTATTTCATGACTTTGGGATTTTTTAGATTCTTTCTTGTCTCCAGTAATTGCCGAAGTGGAGAAGTGGCAAAATTATTTATCTGTTCCTTGATCCAGCGGTCCATAATGATACTGCTTCAGATTTTACGGTTGAGATTTAATCTTTCCCAACCTCTAACTTCACCTCAATATAACAATCTTGGATTGTCTCGAACTAAGAATGAACTATTCATGTAACTAGATCCTTTACAAAAGGATTTATTTACTCACAGAACTTTGTCTACTGTGTTACTTCAAATGCACCATCTCTTATGATCTTCACTTAACATTCTTCCTTCTGAGCTTTTTGTCGGTGTGTTTGTCTATGCACCATCTTTATCCAATCAGAAGGTTATCTCTTCTGAGTTTTAGGTTTATACAGGATTCCTCTGCACCTCATGCTATGTCTTCTGTGCAACCTACGACTTTATCTCTCCTGAGATTTAGGATCTAAAAGACATATAATGACAATACCATATTTATCTTCTTGACATCAATGCCAACACCATAATACCATGTCCAACATTGATCATATTGGCCTTCTTTGACATCAATACCAACACCATAACACCATGTCCAATAGTTAACATTGACGAAATTATGCTTGTTGCTAGGTTTTATAGACATAATGACCTTCTCTTGTTTAATACATCCATGAACCTATAACAAAAAGTTTTCACATGAAAATAAACCCTTGGTGCTTTATTTATCCCTTGTCTTGGCATGAGACAATCTATCTTAAAATATATTTTTATATTGTTCCTCTTGAATACTTGATATTGTATCAATATCAAATGACTTTCCCCATATGGTAGCATCCTCCCTTAGGTCATAGACTATTCAATATCTCCATTCAGAGGGATAATTATAGATCCAATAGTCTATGTATTCTTCAATACTAGGATCGTCATATTTTCTTGTAAAATACATATTGATTTTGAAAACCCAAAAATAGAACTAGGATTTTGAATAAAATAACTTAATTTTCTATGGAGTTCCTTTGTATGGTTAGGGTTTGAGGCGGTTAATGTAAAATGATCATGAATTTTGTGATACTTCTCTTATTCACTATTATGACCACAATTATGAAATGTCATGGCCACTATAAAAATACTGGTAATGGTTTGAGTTGAATATGGGTTCTCTATCAAAATATATTTGATCTTCAAACCACATGACCATCACTAGAAAACCCCTAAAACAAATGATTTTAAATCAACGATAAATCCACTTTCCAAACTCCAATTTGGAAGTTTTTTTTTAATCGGGTGTTTTGTCAAGAAAAACTAAAATCTACAATTGGTCTCTTTAGATTTTGTATAAAAATTTTCAGAAATAGATCTAAATGTTGTCGTACTCTTTTTTTCTTCAAAAATATGTAAAATAAATGAAAATCATTCCACTTTGTGCCCAAGAAAGAGCTCTGACACCACTTGTAGTAAACCTTGATAGATAAACGTGAGAATATATCCCTTAACTTCATAAATAAACCCTTAAAATTTAGAAATATCAAATACATTTTCACTATAAACAACACAAGAATATAGAGAAAAATTCTTAAGGTAGGGTAACACCACCAAATACTCCTTATGGAAGGAGTCACTCCACAAGTTGTACTTGATACAAAACAATACATCCAACATATGTCAATACAATGTTATTCATGTGTATTTGTACTTTCTCATGAGTATTCTTAGGGGTCTATACCAACTATCCCATATTATTATATTATTTCATCTTAACTACCTAGTGGACCTATTTGTTACCTATAAACTAAAGTGGGCCTATTCCATGATTATGGTAACATTACATTTATTATGCCATTTGGTACCTTTCTAGGTACCCCATATTATCCTCTCTAGGTACATTACATTTTAAAATCATCCCTACATCCACCAAAAACCACATCTTCAAATTCTATACAACCAAAACCTCATAAAAATCCCAAAATCATTATAAAACATTTGTAGGATTCACAACAATGAGAAAAACAAATGTTGTAGAGGGTTTCTTTCACTGATTAGGATCATTGACCTTTTCTTGTCTTTGTGTCTTTTTGGCTTCTCTTAGAAAGGATTTTTCTTTGTTTTCTTTCCTGCTCACAAACCCATGTAGGATGTTAGAATAGTTCCATGATTTAGAATAAATTTAATGGAAAAATGAAAAGGATAGAAAGAAAGGCTCCAAAATTTACGTTTCACGAAGAAAACTACCCCACTTGCATTCGGTGGATATTAGGAGGAAACTGTGTGCCATGTTTTCAATGCATCCAGAACTTTCGATTCCTAGGGGAAGACAATCAATAGAAGGCATTGGTAAAGAAAACAACCTGAAAACTAAAAGGAAATAACTCAGCAAAATGCTAACAATTCTAGAAACCTCAGCTAAAAAGAAACCGCCAAAACCTAATTAAAATTGTCACCTACCACAAGACTATCAACGATCCAACATATGATGTATAACATAACATATTTATATGTTTGATTCCTTTATCAATTATAAAAATAGGTTATGGTCCAATTTTTTAATATGACCATGATTAATCTAAAAATATGAAGACAATGGTCCCCTACACCTAGACTCTATTCAAGGAAAACAAACTTGGGGTAGTTGACTTCAACTCCCTTAACCTATTTTCATGTTGTTTGTTGCATCATTTTTGGAAGGAAAATCACATAATTCCCAAGTCCTTGCAACCACTATAGAAGTATATATCGTCTATAGTGACAAGAGTCAACCCATTTGAGTAGTAATAGTTACAATGGTTTGGGTGTTCATCTATAGTGACAATATTCAACCCATTTGAGTAGTAAAAGTATACATTTTGAGTGGTTCTAATGGTTAAGAACATGTGTTTCCTGTTTGGAGATCAGAGGTTCAAATCTAGAGGGGGTAGGGTATGTATATGTAACACACCTGACCCCTAAGTACCTTTTATAGGGGTGGGGAATCAAAATTTTGCTCTCTTTAATCATCTTGAATCCCCTTTCAGAGGTCTCCATCCTCTTCTACTCAACCGTAGCTTTCTAACAACTACTACCAGGCTCAAATATGAGCTTTGGATTGCAATTTATTGCCTCCTGAAGCTCTTCGGGCGTTATCAGTCAAGGACCATGTGGCTCCCATGTGGGTCCATCTCATTCATACCATCTCCATATTCCTACATCCACAGTGGAATTCCATCCACCATCCAATCCAACGGTGAGACTTGAACCTCATTTAACACCTAATCTAGAGGGGAGTTTAGTGTTCGAAACTTTGGCAATGAACGCCCCTTTTCTTTTCTGCATGCACATCCTTTGAAGTCCTGAAATCTTGAACTCTCAAAGGAGCCTGAAATATCGCCATGTGGCTCCGACCTTTGGGCCTTTCAGTTTATCTATGACATTGCATCCCAAACCTCCAGAGTCCCAAAGTCCCGATTTCTTGAAGGGTCCACCCTTACACGTGGTGGTTTATAAAACACAGAGGCAAGGACAGGTGGGTCCTAAGTACTCTACCCGCTAATAAGCCAAGCGAATACATACCATGGGATGACATGCAGCAAGGAAGAAATGACACATGTCCCCTTCAGTGGGTGACACATGTCATATTTTAATGGGCACAAAGAGTCTGCAAAACATATGAATCCAGGTGACACGTGCCACGTCAAATGTGGGTCCAAGTCACCCTGGGTGACGTCAATGTTCCATGTCATTATGTACTGATAGCCTTCTGAAGACCTTAGATATAATGGTCGAGAAGAATCCATGTAGATCCATTGATCTACAACCTATGTTACTTTGTGAATTCAACGTTCAGGGGATCCTCTATGTGACCTCCTCCTTTCTCCTAGAGTGGTCAACTTCAGACTAACCACAGTCTAGAACTAACGGTCAGGAATGACCCTGGAAGGTCCTCATATCTATGGCTCACATGACTTCATGAGTTCAGTGTTTGGAGGCTTTTGCTTGCTTACCACCCCCTCTCTCCCGGAGTGGTCAACGCTAGACTGACCACAACATGGATCCAATAGCCAAGAAGGATCCCAAACCATCCCTAGATATATGGTTCATGTTAGTTCACAGATTTGGCCTTCAGGGTTTTGGGAATTATAGAAGCTTCATTCTCTCTAAGTAGGACTTCGTCGAAGTGTTTTATGCAAGTCCCTCCACTGGTTGATCGAATTGTTAAGAGGGGTTATCAATGGACCCCCCAAATCCACGACACAAATCAATTCATGACTCCATCATTCATGGAATTTGGTGGAATTTGGTGCCATGACACCTCTATTCTCCTGAAGTAATCAACACTGGATTGACCTCGGTATAGATCCAACAACCAACGAGACTCCCTAGTACCCTTGGATCTGTGGCTCACCTTACTTCGTGATTGGTAAGTGGGTCATGGTTTTACGGTGGGACAAGTCCATCTATCACAATTAGGGACACTACCACACATCGATCGATTTCGTGGGTAACCATAAAAAAAAATTGACTTCGGTCGGTTTGAAAGTGGTAAGGTGCAAGATACCAGATCTAATAAATATGCAAAAGAGAAATGAAATGCTAGGAATGGCAGAATAACAGTAATATAACTAGCATAATCATCCACAATAACACAGAAATAATATGAGAACAATACCTGAAATAGCACTTTGATTCAGAAAGAAATGTTCACAGGCCTCTTCGAGGGGGCAACCTCTAGTCAAGCAGCGCTCTGTTACAATAATCTCCAAGCAAGGGTTTTCATACCCTCAACCCTTATTTATACCAAATATGTCTATTAAGAGAAGCATATAGAGGAATATCCTTCTAGAAGTGGAAGCTTCTATTAGGTCTTCTTGCATCTGCCTTATTCTATTTTATTCTAAGGCCTTATTAATATTGACCTTTATTACATCTGAATACATTGATCTACCTATGTGCGGGTTAGGACCTTAACATGTCCACCCCCTTAAAAACAACCTTGTCCTCAAGGATTGAGATGTGGAAACTGCTGCAGAATGGTAGTTGGTTCCCAAGTGGCATCTGCTGGAGTCATATCTTTCCACTGTAGTAGAACTTCCTTGATGGTTCTATGACGTAGGTGATGCTCACGCTGGTCCAAAATGGCTTCTGGCTGTAGCCAAATGGATCCTTCTTCAGCTAACTCTAGAAGGTTGGTTTGAATTTGGCACCTGGTTCCAATCACCTTCTTCAAGCATGAAACATGAAAAATAGTATGTAGCTTCGACTGACTGGGCAGAGCTAACTGATATGCGACTTGTCCCACATGCTTGAGAACTGTGTAAGGGCCATAAAATTTTGGTGCTAGCTTCTGACAATGCTCGGCCTTGAGGGAATTTTTCTTATATGGGTGCAGTCTCAGAAACACATGATCCCCTTCTACAAATTGACGTTCAGAGCGACCTTGATCTGCTTGCTGCTTCATTCTATTATGTGCCATGAACAAGTTCTCTTTAAGGGTACGAAGGATATCCTCTTAGACTGTAAGTGTTTGGTCAACCGCCTGGACCTTCGAGGTACCCAGTAAGTATGAGAGAACTGAAGGTGGCTTTTGTCCATATACCGCTTCAAAAGGAGTCATGTGAGTGGTTGTATGGTATGTAGTGTTGTACCACAATTTGGTAAAAGGTAACCATTGACCCGGAGCCTTGTTCTGCAGTTGCTATATCAGATGCAAACTTTTGTGATCTTGAAGCCATTCCTGGTGCATAGCTTGGAGCCAATCGGGTACAATGAAGGAAAGAGAAAAAAGGGATCCTTCATCTTCATATTTCCGGGACAATGCATCCGCCATGACATTGTCTTTTCCCTTCTTGTAAATGATCTCATAATCATATCCAAAGAGCTTAGTCACCCATTTTTGTTGCTCCTGGGAGGAAATGCATTGTTCTAGAAAGTACTTGAGGCTTTGATGGTCGGTCTTAATTTTGAAGCGTTTCCCCAAGAGATAAGGATGCCACAGCTCAACGGCATGCATAATCACCAACATTTCTTTTTTATAAATGGGTTTTCCTAGATTCCTTTTAGACAGTTGCTTGCTAGTAAAGGCCAAAGGTTGACCCTCTTTCATAAGGACAGTGCCGATTCCTTTCCCCGAGGCATCACATTCCAACACAAAGGCCTTTGTAAAATAAAGAAGGGCCAGAACCAGAGTGGTGCATATGGTCATCTTCAAGGTTTGAAAAGATTGAGCAGTTGCTGGAGTCCAAGTGAAAGAGTTCTTTTTGAGGAGTGTTGTGAGAGGTGCTGCAATCTTTCCATAGTTCTTAACAAACTTGCAATAATACCCTGTGAGGCCCAAAAATCCACGCAAGGTTTTCAGATTCTTTGGGTGTGGCCAGTCTTGCATAGCTTCAATATTTTTTGGGTCCACCCTGACGCCTTCCTTTCCCACCAGATGACCCATGTATTCTACTTTTGAGGCACCAAAAGCACATTTGGACTGTTTCAGGAAAAGTTGGTGCTGAGAGAGTAGGCGGAGAACTTGATCCACATGAGTNAAGAAAACTAAGACAAAATGATGGAGAAAAGGGCGGAAGACATGGTTCATGAGGCTCTAGAAGGTGGAGGGGGAATTACACAAGCCAAAGGGCATGACCAAAAACTCATAGTGGCCCTCATGAGTGCGAAAGGCGGTCTTGGGAATGTCGGCCTCTTTCATACGTATCTGGTGATAGCCCGAGAGAAGATAAAGTTTGGTAAAGAATTGGGCGACACTCAATTCATCCAGGAGGTCATCAATGATAGGAATGGGAAATTTGTCTTTGATGGTCAGTTTGTTGAGAGCACAGAAGTCAGGACACATTCTCCAAGAACCTTCTTTCTTCAGTACCATGACAACCAGAGACGAGTAAGGGCTCATACTAGGATGGATGACACCGACAGTAAGGATTTCCTGGACCATTTTTTCAATTTCATTTTTTTGTGCAAAGGGGTGGCGATATGGATGGATATTGGGGGGAAGGCTTCCTGGGACAAGGGGAATGGAATGATCATGAACACCACGGGAAGGAGGGAGTCCTTGGGGAGTGGAAAATACCGTTTGATGTTTAAAAAGGAGGGCTTGGAGGTCTTGGGGCACTGGGGGTGTCTTTGTGGCTTGTATGGTGTGGAGTTGGGAAATGACACCCGAATGACCTTTTTTGAGCAGTTTTTCCATGAGATGAGAACTGATGAACTCAGGTGAACCAGCAGTGATGCCTTGGAATTTATATTGGTGGCCTCCTTGGTCGAATTGAATGGTTAAGTTCTGAAAATCCATGAGAATGGGACCCAAAGTCCTTAGCCAATCTGCACCCAACACAATGTCGCAACCACCCATGTCAATAGCAAACATATGGGATTTTAGGTGGTAGTCACTGATTTGGAGATGAAAATTTTCACAACGCCCACCACATTTCATAGAACCACCATTAGCAATCATGATTTGGAATTGTTGACAACATGGATGTAGCAATGGGTTTCTTGGGCAATGCGGTGATGAATAAAATTGTGGGTGCTGCCACTATCAACCAGAATGATGACCTTTCGGTGCTTGATGTAACCAATTAACTTGAGGGTTTGGGGGGTAGAGAAGCCAGTGAGAGCATTGAGGGAAATGATTGGTTCCACTTCGGGAGGGTCGGAGGGAGGGTTTATGTCAGTGATTTCTGGTGACTCGGGCACAAGGGGAGTGTCAACATCCTCTTCCAAAATATCCTTAGAGATGGCCATAAAAATATTTTGTTCCTTACATTTGTGGCCTGGGAAATATTTATCATCACAATTATAACAGAGGCCTTTGAGTTGGCATTCAACCATTTCAGCCCTGGTCAATTTTTGGATCTTTAATGGGGTGGAGGGAGTAGTGGGGTTTACTGGTTTAGGGTGAGGGATAAAGGAAGGGTTACGGTTTTGAGAGGAAATTTTTTTTGTGCTTCTTTAGATTTTTTAGTAGCCTCCACCCAAGTCATAGGTCAAGCCATGAGGACATGGGCCCGAATCTCCTTCTTGAGGCCACTGATAAAACACTCTCGAAAGAAAGCATCAGTCATGCCCTCTGTTCGAAAAGCCAGGTGCTCAAATGCAGCTATGAAGTCTTCTACTGTGCTTGATTGCTTCAATTTTGTCAAATGGCCCAAATGGTTGGTGTTAGTGTCAAAGTGTTCATAAAGCTCAGTCACAAATTGGGTCCAAGCAATATACCCTTGACGGGAAGTTTTTCTCCATTGCCACCATTGCCAACATTGTTGATCTAGATGGAGAACACCAT
>JASDQU010589706.1:0-13949 GCA_032191745.1 Picea mariana
TTTATCTACCTGCATTAAATCTAATAAATGCCTCAGCTACCTAAGGACGAGAGCTTATCTGCTCAAGGTCCGTCTTACAATACAAGTGCGCTTCATTAAACCATGCATTAATGTCTTGGCGCAACAATATCACAATGTTTCAAAATTGGTGCTGGCGCTGCCCAGCTGTTCTTTCTTTCTCCTCGCGCGGGCTCACTTGATAAGGTGTGGATGCTCCTGCATCACTTCTCCCTCCAGGGCTCCAGCCTTCTCCAAGGAAACCCAAGGAGAAGTGTACACACACTCATATCCATTGGGGATCCACAGGGTAAGATATTTTTTCTCCAATCAACATCTTCCATGAGATACTCTTTGTAGTCAACATTCCAACTTTAATCAACATCATCTCATCTGTATCACCCACATGCACTTATCATGAGAAAACATAAAATAATTTATTTAGAAACTCAAACTTAGTTCAAAGGGAATTCATCTTTTCCCCAAAACATGAAATTCTATTTTATAATTCATCTTGGTTGTTTTCATATTATGAATGCAACCATCCTTGTGGTTTTCCACAGGCACCAAACTGCATACCATTTTTCCTGTAATGCTTCATCTTTCATACAACCAACAAATTGTCAGTATTTGTTGCACATCATAATTTAATTGCAATATGTACAAAATCGTATGCAGTGATCTTAGAATTTCTTTCACCTAGCAATTCAATCACAATTACCCAACAATTTAATAAACTAGAACGACTCGTCATTCTATGCATATGCATGTTCATAGTAATATCTGTAAGTTCATTACTTCTTTTTCTGAACAAGAAAATTTCCTGTAGTCAATTCTCATGTGACTACTTGACTTGCAACTTTCCTGTTGCAATGTCTAGCAACTCCTAAAATGTCCTCAGCTTCATGAGTTCACAACATTTCAGTCGTTAGTAACAATTATTTCCATGCAATAATATATATGCATGTACTTACAAAACTCATTCAACTATTTCCTTTAATATACAATTCTATCACTTGCTATGCATGAGTGCAATTCTCAATGCATACTTATTAAGTGCACCTTGCATTGAATTACATAATGCTCTTAATCTCAATCATGTATCTCACCATCCATAGGTTGGAATTCTAGCCAATGTGTTGACACATTCTCCACACACTTCCTATTGTCTTCCCAATTAATTGGATGGCTTCCTTTTTGACCCGAACAGTACACCAAGAATATAATTTTGTGGTGTTCATTAGTGTTAGCAAAAAGGTTGTTGTCCAAGTTTTATTTAAAGGTAGGAAGTCTTCTGTACTTGTGTGGCTGATAACCTTTCCATATCCAACCATGTCCTAGTCTCATACATGACTAGCTTACTGGGATTCATTGTTATATAAGGAGTATGTCTCCTGAATTAACATGGTTATGATCCCATAACCAATCATAAAATAATATGCAACTGAAATTTTATCTAAGTGCGTTATAGCATCAAAAACACTTACACACTCTAGGCCTTTGACCATTACATATCAATTTAAATACTGAAAATTAACTGAGGGAATCCTTACCTCGATCCCCTTCAACATGTATGCATCAACAAAAACAAAATGCATACCTGCCTGGTTGTTACCAACCTACTTGTTGTTGTCTAACCAGCTAATATTTTTATAATCTCATAGACTTCCCCCTTCATCATTTTGATCACCATTCCTACCATCCTCATGGGTCTTCACCTTGATGGAAATTATAAGCAACAACAACATCCACATATTTAACCCTGTTGTATCATTTTTCCTGGATACATAATCCATCCGTTAGTCATACTCAAACATTATTTCATAATAACAGACTATTCTAAGTTCATCAACATGTTGTATGCATATCCAAGCATGTACATATGCAAAATTACACACCCATATGCACCAAGCATTTACTGTCAGCATGCCTACTAATGCATATGCAATTTAACTTCATTGTATGCTTCATGCACCCTAGTGCATTTATGTTTCAATTCACTTATTTATTTATCTATTTCTTTTGCAGTTGGTTGTCCTTGAATTCTTTTAGATCCTTGATGCCTTGTGTGCTCCCATTCTTTTCATATGCACTATGGATCTTTAGGTCTGAACACTTTTCTAGCCACGTTCCACTTGTCTATTCTTTCCTGCTTAGTACCATTCCCCAATGGAAATCCATTTTCATTCAGTGCCACTTTTGAAAAGTGAGAGAGAATTCCAATTCGTAAGCATTGGCATCTTGCTTTCATTGTGAACTCTGATTTAAGATTTTATATAGTAGATAAGTCATATCTAACAAATCCTTCCCTGGAACTCCTATGCTTGACACATAGAGATTATTCACACACCACCTCTTAAGCTGTTTGTTTCCTTCCACATCTAGCTTGCAAGTGTCTACACATCTCTACCTTCAAGGCTATGGAGCCTTACTTTTCCTTTCTATGCCAATTAATGACATTATTCACCTGCTAGCTTCATGTCCCATGTGGGGATTCTTTCTTTTGTAGTACCTCATCCAACTTTTATAAGAAAAGTCATGCCTCCATGACCCTAACATCTTATCCTATTCTTGAATTGATCTAGTTATACCTCTAATCCTAATAAACCTGCAAGAAACCATCTTGTTAGAACTATACATATCCTACAAAAATTGTCAATTAAATTTACAGGTACCTTTTCATGTAAGCGATAATATTATTCTTTAATTAATATCATTTTTCCTTTTTGTATGAATTAACTCTTTTTAATCATGATTGTGTGTCAGTTCTTTTGTCTTCATGAGTTGATCACATACATGGATCGACTCATTATATCGTACTCATGCTTCTGTTCTGTTCTCAGTTCACAAACATATCATATTTTGATCCTTTATAAATTCTTTGTATTATTCTAGTGTTAACTCTCTGTTGAATTAAATCTTTATGATGCGCTTCCTTAAAACCATTTAGAAATGACCATATGCGCAAAACCACAGGCTTATTGATTTGAGCATTGCCTCTTCTTTTTTCGTTGTTTCTTTATTCCATACGTCCGCAGGTGGTGACCAGGTGCTAAGCTAAGACGTGCTTGATCACTTATCAAAATCAACGGTCTCGTCTTAATGTCATGATGAGTTGGACGGTTCTCATTTACTTCGAAACTTCGACTATTCGTGGCTCCTGAATTCTAGAGTAGCAATTCGTCTGAAGTGATTACCCACCAAATGAGTCATAAAGAGTTAGTGACCTCTTGTTGTTGGTTAACACCTCCACTTACACTATCCTTCCACTATACTTGATCATTGGTTGGGAAAGCTCCCGAAGTATATCAATGGCTATGAATCGCTTTGGCTCTTCAGGCTTTAGGAGTTTCAAACTCTATGCCTTCACTTTCTCCCAGAGCACTGATCCTCCAAACCGCTGTGAGATATACTATTGCGTGTCTTCTAGGATCAACTATCAATATGTACTCCGACCTTCAGGAGTTATTGACCCAATGCAAACTATCACATCTTTCTCCTCTGGAGTGCCCAGTATCCGAACTACACGATCTGTTTTCATGTGGAAAAATAATAGAAGCGAACATGTGGCCCAATCATGCGGGTGACACTTGTTATGTTCTAACCGACATTTCAATACTCCATATGCCCAAAACTTACTGACATGTGGCACACATCCCATGTGTCCACACCATCGCAAGTGACGTCCACAAGCCATGTCACCTCATAATTTCGGTGTCCACATCACCTCTAGGTGACATCATTGTGCCCCACCACTTTGGCCCTTTGGGCTTCAGGACTTCGAGCTTCGGGAGTTTCAACACTAACACACTTCCAATTCTCCCAAACTCTGAATTCTCGAACTGGCCAATCTGCCGACATGCGTCTCCCTTATCAGATAGTTTGTATTAACCCCAAACTTTGGGATATACTGCTGCAAAGATCAACTGTCCTTGCTGATTTGAGATCAACGGTCCTCGATTACTTCGGGACTTTGGGTAATTCTTGTCCTAGTGCTTCACTCTGTAAAACCTTATGGAGTTAAGTTTCTGAAGTGAGAGAACTGGCACCGTGTGTCCTTTTTGATGGACGGTCCAGATGAACTCTGGGCTTCGAGCCTTCGGGAGTTCTGGCTTTTCGTATCTGTCTTTCTTCCAAAGTGGTTATCTGTCGAAGTGCAGGGTCTCCTGCCGTGTGTCCACTTCGATCAACATTATAGATCTACTTTGGCTCTTCTAAGTTTCGATGTTTGAGCAATAACATGTCACATCACTTAATCCCTTTCAATTTACGGGGGCACGCACCGGTGGTTTGGAGTAACCCTCCTTTCTCCCCGCAATGCCTCGTGGCTGTCGATCTCTTTCCAAGCAATCTGATGGTTGTGACTTAACCTTTTCTTCGCTTTCATCGAACTCCCCTTGTTCACCTACCCTCCATTCCAACGATCGGGGATATCTATTTATCCCAAAGTGGCGATCTCTCCCAAATTCGAAGAGGACACTCACGATCCTTCAAACCCGTACAAAGGATCTCTGACGTTCTAACTCCTGCATAGATTCTACAATGCCATTCCTCCTGAGCTTTTCAACTTCCCGGTCAAAATTTGATCTCAACCACGAGACTCTGACCAAAATACCCATACCATACTGGCCCGATGTTTCAAACAGAAGCTCTAAAATCTTTCTCTCCTTAACCACTAACATGGCCCATCGAGGCTTAGTGTCAAAACCATGCTCTGCTACCATATTGTAACATCACCAGGCCTCCATCGGGACACGAAATGCTACCAACACAACCTTAACTTATCCTTTAAATCTTTGATACCATGTTGTAACATCTCCATCCCTCCACCAGGCCGAGAAACGCTACCAACACAACCTTAACTTAGACTTTAAATCTATGATACCATATTGTAACATCCCTAGCCATCATGGGTTGGGTAATGCTACCAACACAACCTTAAAGATGTCTTTTACTGCTCTGACCTGTGACAACTCCAACCTTACACTACTGGGCTATGCCACATGGATATACTTGCGTAAAAACATACACATCCATATAAACCGAGAGTGACTATTCTACATATATATAAAATAATAATGCAGAAATAACAGTAAGCCTACACATGAAGCATATACAACATACACAGGAAATACTCATTAATTACAACATATGTATCATTACAAAGCATGTAAATGAACATAAAATAGATACGTATATTTTATTATAAGACCACCAACTACGTGCAGACCTTCCACAAACCTCCTAGCTATAGACCATGCTGCTCATCACACTCAGCAGTGGGTCACCCCCAATATGGGACTAAGTTCCACCCAGTGCAAGGGAATCCTAGAATAGACTGAGGTTATAGGAAACTACACAGTGCAACTGGAAGGATTCTCTCTAGGAGCCTTCTTACACCCACTACTCATGGACTCTCATTCCCCACATGCATGTTCTACCCGGGAGTATACACCTTCACTGTCACACAATCCATCGGCTGCTTCACCTCCCTCTTAGGGTCTCGGCAGTAGGCTGGATCAAGAATTATCAGAGCTCTGTAGCTGGTGTTGGACTCTCTCTAGGAGAAAACCACTTCCCAACAAACTCTCTCCACTTGGAGAGAGTTGCTCACAGGCCTGACAACCTGTCTCTTCAACCATGAGCTTGACAACTCACTTCTTCAACCAGTTTCAACTCAATTCATGCAAGGTGAGGACAAAAACCACTGGTCAATACAACTTAGGAAAATAGAAGGCAGCAAGACACATTCAGTCCATGAACTATGTGGCCACAACAACCCATCATTACGACATCACATGGCTCAGAAAAATACAAGATACTGAGACTTCCCTGGAGACACAGATCAGTCCGTCGATTTTCCCACGGGTTTCCGGATACATGACCAGGAAACAATGCAGAGGTCGATCATGGAGGTTTCAGGTTCCGACTATGGATGGAAGAATGGACAACCTCCCAACAGTGCTAGCTTTCCTAGCTATAACTGCATGCACCCAGGATGACACCTATCTTCTTGTAGTCGCATGCACTCCACTTAGCATACATTCCTTTGCTAGGAACTTAGGACAACACTTGGTCAATTGTCCACCTTAGCCTTTTAGGAAATAATAATAAATTATTATCCCCTTTATAGTTAAGCCCCCTAGCTTATCCCCTAAGCCCAAACACTTAGCCTCCTCCCTTACCCAACCTTGTGAAAGGTTAGTCCCCCATCACTCTTTCTTCATGGTCGGTCTACACACAACGATGTTTATATTTTATTAATGAATTTGCATAATTACATATACAAAACATGCTCTTGTCCTTAGCATCCTAGGCTCTTTAGCCTAATCATCACATAAGCCTCCTACCTTATTATAAATCGGCTCACCAACCTATCCAATATGTTTACAATTCATAATTACAGTTGGGGCTCTACCGGGGGATATTACAGATTGCATCTAATCTTCCATTTCCTGAATAACTTTCAGTCCTACCAGGACCCTATTTTCTAGTTGATCCTAACTCAAAGGTGTCTTACATGGTTATCCATAGAGAAACTCAAAATGTGCCATCTTTATTGAACTCTGATAACTATTGTTGTCTGTGAATTCTACCAATGGTAAAAATGATTCCAAACGTTTATGTTGATCCATCACATACATTCGAAGCATATCCTCTAGAATTTGATTCATTATTTTGGTTTTTCCATCTATATCAGGGTGATATGTTGTACTAAAATTTAACTGCATTCCCAAATCCTCTTGGAAACTATCCTAAAAAATCCATTAAATACCAATCCTTGATCGAATATTAGTTTCCTCGACACACCATGCAATATTACAGCTTCTTTAACACAAACTCTAGCTATGTCCATTCCTTGATACGTCATATGAACTAGGATAAAATGCACACTTTTCGTCAGAGCGTCAACAAGTACAAAAAATGAATCATGTCTCCTTTCCTTCAAACAAAATCCAACAATAAAATCCATCGATATGACTTCCCATTTTGATTCATCAATCGCATGTGGTTGTAATAGTCTTGTTGGATGCCTATGTTAATCATTCACTTGCTGACATTCTATACATCTCGCCACATGTTTAACTATATCAGTTTTCAATCCTTTCCAAAATAATAAGGTTTTAAGATATGCCTTCATTTTCGTGACTCCAGGATGAGCCATATACACCACTCGATGAGCTTCGTTCAAAATTAAATTTCGCAATTTCTCATTTGGTGGTACATAAATTATTCCATTATATCTTAGTAGCTCATCATTGTACAAAGAATAGCCCTCATATCTCAATACTATCATGGTATCATGTTCGATGGTGTCCTTTACTTCCTTGTACCATTCATCATCAATTTTTAATGCCAAAATATTTTCTCAAAGATTTATCTTTAGGGGTACTACTGAGAAAATGTGAGGTCTCGGACTCAACGCATCTTCTACTATGTTAACAGTTCATTTAATATAGTGATCTCAAAATCATACTCACTTAAATTTTATGACCATCGTCTTTGTCGCGCGTTCATGTCACTTTGAGTAAAAATGTGTTGCAATCCATAATGATTAGTTTTTAAATCGAATTTTCCTCCAATAAGGTAATGTCTCCAAACTCGAATGGCAAAAAAAATTACTAGAAATTCCAAATCGTGGGTTGCGTAATTCTCTTCATGCCTTCTTAGATTCCTTGAAATATATGAGATAGCTTGACCTTCTTGCCCTATTAATCCACCCAATCCTTCCTTGGATGCATCAATGGATACCAAGAATTTCTTTTCCATATCCAGAACTTTCAATATGGGTGTTGTTGCTAGTAATTTTTTAAAATTCTGAAATGATACAACGTATTTCTATGACCATACAAATTTCCTATTATTCTTTTGCAGTTTCATAATCGGATTTGCTATTTTTCAAAAACCTTCAACAAAACATCGATAGTAACCTACTAATCCCATAAAACTTTATACCTATTGTACATTCATCGGTGTTGGCCATTCCATAATAGCCTCTACCTTCATTGGATCCACAATGATACATTCTCTAGAAACAGTATGTCCCAAATAGTGAATCTTAGTCTGATAGAAAGAACACTTCGACAACTTTTTGTACAACTTGTTTTTTCTTAAACACTGTAAAACTAATTTCATATGTTCTTCGTGTTCCTCTTTTGTCCAAGAGTAAATTAATATATCATCAAGAAATACATGTACGAATGTTTCCAAGTACTCCTAGAACACCCCATTCATTAAACTCATGAATATACCAGGGGCATTTGTCAATCCACCAGGTAATACAATAAATTTGTAATGTTGAAATATCTTCTTAAACATTGTTTTAGGAATATCTTCCTCTTTGATTCGAAATCGGTGATATCCATACCTCAAATCAATCTTTGAAAATACACTCTCTCACTTCATTTGATCAAATAAGCCATCAATTATTGGTAATGGGTATTGATTGTTGATCGTGGGTTTGCTTAATTGACGATAGTCAATGCAAATTCTCCACGATCCATCCTTTTTTCTTACAAAAATTACTAGTGCACCCCACAATGATACACATGGATGTATAAGTCCCAAATCCAACAAATCCTTCAATTGCATCTTTAAATATTGCAATTTAGGTGTCGACATCCGATATGAAGTTCTAGCAATTGGTTATGTTATGGGTTTTATATCTATTGTAAATTCCAATTCTCTATTTGGTGGTAAACACAGTAGTTCTTCAGGAAAAATATCAGCAAACTCCAACACTATTGGGAATTTTTCCAATCTTTTCGTGCCACCTTTTTCATTAACCGATAATATTGAATACAAATTACATCCCTTGCGCATGTGACTCTTTAGTTGCAAGGAAGTAATAAATGTTAACGATACTCTTTGGTTTTCCCTACAATTATTCTACTATGTCCCAAATCATCAATTAATCTTAATCTCTTCATCTTGTAGTTAAATATGGTATTGTGTGATTCTAACCAATACATTCCAATCACAATGTTGTACGATCCCAAGGTTGTGACATAAAGGGTTATATTTGCGGCGAAATCACCCAAGTTAATGCTACAATCCTTAACCTTTCCTCCAACATTTTTCTTCGCACTAGAAGAAAATTATACATATCTAAACTCATATTGTTCTACTTCCTTCACCTTAATTATTTAAGCGCATCACTAGTTATAAAACTCTCAGTAGCTTCTGGAACTATCAAAACACTAAATTGTTTACCTGTTTTCATGCCTGAATTCTCGATCATTGTAGACGGATGCTTGCCCTAGCAGTTATTCACCACTACATGAATCCTATGGGCCTTTCCCAAATCTCCCACTGTTGATTGTCTCGTTGATCCATCAACTATTTCCTTCTCAATAGTACAATCTCTTTGATAGTGGGGATCTACACAAGTCCAACATCCATTATTAGGGTCTGTGCTCCTAGTTCCAAAGGAATAATCTGTTGGTCTAGGGTTATGTGGCCTCGATCTATTCTTCATAACAGATCTATATTGTTTTTTTTTTTGAGGACGTCAAGGTTGTTTCTACGGTGGTGCTCTCTACGGAGTCCTCTAAATTCTATTTGGTCAATGTGGTGTAGAAAACATACATCCTCTTGGTGTATCATGGTTCCCACAAGTCTGTATAAAGGGTGTCTAATGTGACGACATTCTATGTGGTGTGTGTCCTATCTGCCTAGGAGGAGTCCTACCCTGACCACCATTTTTCCACTCTTCTTCAACGATAAAATATTTGGGTACTTCATAATGCAAAGTATGAGGCATCATAATCCTCACCTTAATATGAATGTTGTAGTTGAGACCGAACACAAACATATTCACATTTAATTTGTTAGTGTTCAGATGCAGAGCATATCTCAACAACTCCATAGATATAGCCTCATACTCAGGTACTCTACGAATGCCCTGTCGTAAAGTGATGAATTCACTGAGTTGGCGCTCAATAAAATCCTCATATATGTACCTCTCTCTAAATTGCTCCTCAAACAATTTCCATGACACATCTTCAACGACCATATTCAGTTGTGGTAAGAGTGTCTTCCACCAGATAAGTGCACTCCCCTTTAGTTGGAAGGCCACCATTCAGACCTTCATGTTGGAGCTATAATCACACAATGAAAAACACATTGTCATATTCTCCAACCATGTTTTGGAAGCTAAACCATCCATGAAACCGAAGAAATCAACAAATTTTACCTTCTCGAGTTCTCTATGAACGCTACCACTAACTACAGGAGGATGTTGAAAACCCTCATTGTGCACAGACTCCCTTCCCTCATCGCGATCAATGTTAGAAAATACCTCTTAATATATATATAATAAACATTTAAGTCTCTAAATTTACCCTTCTCAATAATTTAAGTAAATATATCAAATGCATTATGAAATGATTCACCTCAATACTCTTGCAATGAGCATGTTCATGTTCCTAAATTTTATAGCTAGATTTAACAATACTAATCTACATTGATATTGATAACTAAAAATCAATGTCCTATAACATTTTAATTTACACTCCTTTAATCCCTATACTATCATTTCTTTTATATTTGATCTTATGATTGCCATCATTTTTATTAGTAACTTCTTTTGTTTTCAAACTCATAATACCTATAATTTGTATAAATTGTAACTAAAAATCAACGTCCTATAACATTTCAATTTACAATGCTTTAATCCCTATAATGTCATTTCTTTTATATTTGATCTTATAATTTCCATCATTTTTATTAGTAACTTCTTTTGTTTTCACACTCATAATACCTATAAATTGTAAGGATATGAATCATTTGATACAAATCAAATTCAAATTCCGGATTGATTAAGTTTTCTATTAATAGGTGATAAAAAGTGGAATAATTACTAACTAAATACGACCTTAGTCATTCCACTAATCTACAAGGAATTCCCACTTAAAGTACTAATTACACAGGTGTTAGTTAATAATACACTTTTACCCAAGCAAGTCTATATCCTTGAGACATTGCATTTCTGATGAAATGCGAAGGAAGATAGAAGGTTTGAGAATAAGCACAGAAGTGTATAATTAAGGATTACGACTTTATAACTGATGTTGATGTTACAAGCCATAACTTATCTAGGTGTTGGCATATATATAATTAAACAGGAAGTAAACTGGAAATTTAACAAGAGTAACTATTTTCAATGATAGCTATCATTTAATTTTTAAAATTCGATTTTAATCAACACAAGTTTATAAGTTCAGTCTCAAGAATTCTAACCGTTAATTAGAATCATTATTCGATTATTTTAGTAGATTACTAATATCATTTTCTCGGTGAGATTCTCTATAGATATGAACTCTATCATGATTAAGAGTAATTATAACGTACGTTAGGCTTACTGTGCAGTGTTGCATATGTGAGTTGGAATCAATGGTACTCTATTTGTTATGTTAAGATTATATATATATATATATATATATATATAAATAAATAAACAGAACACATAATCTTATTTCATATTTAAAAAAAAACACAACAACAAAACACAGTGAATTACTCAGAATTTCCTTCACATGAGCTAATTTCTATAGCTTCTCAATTTGCAGGAGAATAAAATTTATCCATAAAATTTTCAAGAGGATACCCAAAATTTTCTTGGATTGGCTCGCGAAGGAGTGGATGTTGCGCAAGCTACCAAATTGAATATCACCATCCTTTAGCTTTATTACTATGCTAGTTACGGTACTTATTGCTTAGTTAATTGATATTTTGTGACTTGTTGAGGTGATATACTCGATGTAATTCAAAATGAATGTTTAGAATAAGACATTAATTTGTAAATTATTATCGTATTTAAGCATAGGCGTGGACCAAATGGAAGAACCAAACATTCGTTCTAAATTCTATAGATTTTTTATATGTAAGAATCAAGAGTTGAATCCTAGTTATGGTATGAATTTTATTTATGAATAACGTAGTTTAATTATATACTTTTCACAACTCCAAGACAATTAGTGATATTTAACAAGATACAATAGGCCAAGAGGGTACGCAAAACAATTATATATATATATATATATATATATATATATATATATGTATATGTATATGTATATGTATATGTATATGTATATGTATATGTATATGTGTGGGGTTGTGAAAAAACTTTGTGAAATATGAGAATCTTTAGCTATATCTCAAGTTAAAAAAAATAGAAGAAACCAACCCTTTAAACAAGTAAACATGTAATAAAACTAGGGATAAAAATGAAAGTTAAACTAAGGTTTTATAAACAATTATTTTTCTGAAATATAAAGGGAACATAAAATCCCTAACAATACAAGATGTAAGATGTCAATCCCTAAAGGGATGAAAATTCAATTAGCAATGCAATCAATTACAACAAGATATATGTTTGAGTATAAAATTTTAATTAAATGGTAGATGTCTAGCCTAATTATGGCTTAAAACTTAAGTTGAATTGCTACAAACCCTAATCTAACCCTAATACAACAAAAGAAAAGGTATATTTTGATATACATATTGACTAATGGGAGTCAATACGACTTCCTCTATTTTTTTCTTACTGGGGGGGCTTATGGAGTTAGACTATGGACTCTCATGAAAAAGGTGAAGCATGGATCTTGGATAAACCCTAAAGTTGTCCACTACTAATCTTAGTACATTATCCTATAACATGATAACCATGGTTTCCCACTACTAACCCTAGAAAATCCTCATAAGTCCCTTAAACATATTTAAATAAAATATCAATGGAAGGTTCTCGAGTAGAATCCTTCCAAGTATTTGTAATATAGTATCTATTTAAGAAACATACAAGGGGGAAATGCGCTTTCACCACTTGATAAGCACATTCACTCTTCATACATTCAATAAACAAATTGACAAAGGTTTAGAAACAACACTTACTAGATAAATCAATGCTCATCCATGAAAACATAAACATGGATCATCGATCCAACTTGAGAAATAATCCATAAATCATCCCTCCAAGATTTTTCATAAGTCATTCGTCCATAGACAAAACAAAAATATAATAGATACGTAGTATTAATCCTCCACAAGTATAAATGATACAAATCATTCGAGTGCTTCCTCTATTTTTTATAAAAATAACATTATATTTACCCCTCATTGAGCTAATATCCTCTAAAATCCCCTAAAACATAACAAATCAATGATACAAGGTGGATAGGTCTAATGTTGACCCCCAAAAATGCCTCTAAAATCTAGTTACAATGCTAAGACATGAAATCATACTCATAAAATCCACATGTGTGAGTGTAGATGACTCATAAAGGTGATGGCATCTCCAAAATGAGGTGTAAATTATCCAAAAGTCATGTATCTCCCCAAAAGGTGCAATGTATCATTAAAACGTCATGTATTAGCATCAAAAGGTACCACCTCATCATCAAATGTGCTAAGTCGACTCAAGCAAGTTTCTTGTCATCATCAAGTGCAATGGCCCATCACAAGTGCATCGTCCTCCATCAAAATCATGACATCATAGAGGAAAATGGCCCCATAACCTATCCAATTGGGTGAACTATCATCATCAAGTGTTATATCATCAAATTGAGCATCAAATTCATCAAGGAATGCAACACAATTAGTGGTATACATGCTCTCTCTAAGTGACATGTCAAGCTCATATGTTTAATGTCCTATCTCCAAGGTGCAATTTCCATGGTTCAGTATGTGATGGAGTGTATCAAGAAGTGTTCCAAGTCATCATATGTTAAAACATTCATCATTAAGGCTCCAACATCCATCCTCAAGTCCAATTCCCTCTAAAGGGTGTGTAATCATGTCTAAGTATGCATGATCATAAATCATGGGCTCAAATAATCAAGTGATACCAACCAACATGCATAGAAGATTCATTGTAACATAAAAAAGTGACTCATATTTACTGTATATTACATTAGGTATTGTAATGTCCCTAAGTAGGCTAAGTGGGGATA
>JASDQU010589706.1:14002-45032 GCA_032191745.1 Picea mariana
AAATTGTTATATCCTCTTATGTAAAAGTTCCAAATACTTGTATTAATGATGTTGTTAAATTTTTTCAAACATTTTTCTCAAATAAGAATATTTTCAAACACATTGAATGCATTTATTACACAAGAAGTAATGTAGATAACCATGGTATCTATTATGTATGGAAAATCTCAAAAATATCAGTAATACAATAATATCTAATGGTTGTAATAACAATTGAAAAATACTCCTAAAAACACAAATCTAATGGACTCCAAGAAAATGAAAAACTACTATAGGAACAATAAGAAAATCTAGAATAATATCAAATATTTGATGTCCATGTCTTTCTGAGCCCGATCCTATTTTTTCTACTCTGTAAACAACAAATGTAACCCTCGTAACCCTGATTCAACGAACTACTACAACCCTATATTCACATAGATCCTCATGGGACAACTGCGAGACATCTAGTGGGGCCTCATGGGACAACCCGTGCTCAACCCGTGGGGGTGTCTCCTTTCCGCAAAACCCTCCTGACACTTGCATATTTGAAGACTGGCCTCCTCTAAAAAAATGTTGCAATCCCCCTATGCAAGTCGATATACCTCCAGACTCTCTCCAAGATGAAACTTAACACCACAATGAACTCAAATGAGGACTCTGGATGAATTCTCCTCCTAGTCTAGCTAGGGTGGATATTGCACCATTGAAACCAAACTAAAATGGAAGGATTTTTCCAAACCCTAAGAAAATATTGGCTCAAGAAGCACATCAACAAGATATCATAAAAAATAATGCCAAAGAGAGGTGTTACCCCTCTATTTATAATCTCTTTGGACCTTCTATATATTTCCCCTTATTGACCAAATCAAACCCTTACTTTTAGGATTTTTTATTCTTTTAACCCAGTGACATCAAATAAACCTCCTTGACACCAATTTTTCTTATTGATTATATCTTATGGGATTGGTATAGTCTATTGATTCATCCTTCGTCAATTGGGGAAAATGCACTTTCACCACTTGATAGGCACATTCACTCTTCATCCATTCAATAAACAAATCCACAAAGGTTTAGAAAGAACAATTACTAGGTAAATCAATTCTCATCCATGAAAACCTAACCATGGATCATCGATCAAAATTGAGAAATAATCCATAAATCATCCCTCCAAGAGGTTGCATAAGTCATTCATCAATATATAGAAGAGAAATACAGTAGATAAGTAGTATTAATCCTCCACAAGTAGAAATGATACAAATCGTTGGAGTGCTTCCTCTATTTTTATTAAGAAACCAATATGTTTATCCCTAATTGAGCTAATATCCTCTAAAATCACCTAAAACATAACAGATCCATGATACAAGGTGGGTAGGTCTAACGTTGACCCCCAATAATGCCTCTAAAATCAATATATAATGCTAAGACATGAAATCTTACTCATAAATTCCACACATGTGAGTGTATAGGCATCATAAAGGTGATGGCATCTCCAAAATGAGGTGTAAATTATACAAAGGTCATGTCTCTCCCAAAAATGTGCAATGCATCATCAAAAGGTCACGTCTCCTCATCAAAAGGTGTCATCTCATCATCACATGTGCTAAATTGTCTCAAGCAAGTTTCTCGTCATCATGAGGTGCAATGTCCCATCAAAAGCACAACGTCCTCCATCAAAATCATGACATGATTGAGGAAAATGGCCCCATGACCTATCCAAAGGGTTGAACTATCATCATCAAGTGTTATACCATAAAACTAATAAGCAATGTCATCAAGGGGGTGCAACACCATCAGTGGGATCCATGCTCTCTCTAAGTGTCATGTCAATCTCATATGTTTAACGTCTTATCTGCAAGGTGCAATGTCAATTGTTCAATGTGTGCTAGAGTGTATAAATAAGTGTGCCAAGTCATCATATGGTAAGACAATCATCATTAATGATCCAACATCCATCATCAAGTCCAATTCCCTATAAAGGGTGTGTAACATTATTCATGAAATAAGGGATAAGTAACATCAATGTCCTCCAATGCACCATGTTTAAGTATGCATCATCATAAATCATGAGCTCAAATAATCAATTAAGACCAACCAACATGCATACAAGAGTCATTGTAACATAAAAAAATGAGTCATATTTAATGTATATTACATTAGGTATTGTTATGTCCCTAACTAGGCTAAGTCGGGATATATCATTTTTTTCTATCCCAAATTTTTATATCCTCTTATGCAAAAGTGCCAAATACTTATATTAATGACGTTATTAACTTTTTTCAAACATTTTTCTCACATAAGAATATTTCCAAACACATTGCATGAATCTATTACACAGTAAATAGAGTACATAGCCATGACATCTATTATGGATGGAAACTCCCAAAAAGTGTCAGTAATAGAATGATATCTAATGGTTGTAATAACAACTGAAAAATACTCCTAAGAGCACAAATCTAATGGATTCCAAGGAACTGCACCATCTACTATATAAACAATAAGAAAACCTGGAATGATGCCAAATTTTTGATGTCCAAATCTTTTCGAGTCTGAGCGTGTTCTCTCTACTCTGAAAAAAACCATTTTAACCCTCATAACCCTGATCTGGAAAAATATTACAACCCTAGATTCATAGAGATCCACATACGATGAACATGGGATGTCTAGTGGGGCTTGACGAGATAGCTTGTGCTAAACCGATGGGGGTATCTTCTGTCCCCGCTGTGCAAAAACTTCTATGCAAGTCGATATACCTCCAAATTCTCTCCAATATGAAACATAACACCACAATGAACTAAAATTAGGACTATAGATGAATTCTCCTACTATTCTATATAGGGTAGATATTGCACCACCGAAACTAAATTGAAATGGAAGGAGTTTTCCAACCCCTAACTAAAACTTGGCTCAAGCAACACACCAAAAAGATATCATAAAAAAAAATTCCAAAGAGAATGGTTACCCCTTTATTTATCCTCCTTTTGGACCTTCTGGATCTTTACCCTTTTTGACAAAATCAAAACCTTACTTTATTTTCCCTCCAATTCCAATTGAATGTAATTATTTATTTTATTTAATGTCACTTTTAGGTTTTATTATTATTTTAACCTAGTGACATCAAATAAACCTCCTTGACTCCATTTGTTCTTATTGAATATATATTATTGGAGTCACATAGGATATTGAGTCATCCTCCATCAATTGGAATGGGACATTACAATCCTCTCTTCCCAATATTTCTTGTTCTCAAGCTACTCCAGATCCAAGTGTTGTAATATATTCTCTCCTTTCGAGGTAACATCTTCAGTGGGTAATCCTATCCATACAAACAAGTAGTCTCAAATGATCCTTCTCCTCAACCTTATTTCCCTAACATCAACAATCCTCTTGAGAGTTAGAACCAACTTCCCTTCCTCGTATAGTGGAGGAAGATGTGGTGAAGCAGTGACCTATTATCCTAGTTCCTTCTTGAGGAACGATACATGGAAGGTGTTGTGGATCCTGCTACCCTCTGCTATCTCTAGCTAGTATTCTACTTCCCCAATTATCTTGATCACTTTGTAGGGTCCATAAAAACAAGGCTTCATATTCTCTCCACCACTCTTCTTTAGTGACAATTGTATGCAAGGTTGTAATCTGAGAGAGACTAGATCTCCAACCTAAAAGATACATTCTACCCTTTGCATATCTATGTACACCTTCTTTTGATTCTGAGAAGCCTGTAGATTCTCCTTTTGGACTTTCAAGATGTCTTGACTTTCTACCAGCCATTCTTTGTCCTTGGGTTCTCTTCTCTCTCGAAATTCCAAATCTATAAAGTACAATGTCATAAATTCTCTCATCCCGATGGACATGTGATGAGTGGTATTGTAGGAATTCTAGGTATTTTATAAATGGTCTCATCCTTTGATACCCATCGATCCATTTGTTTACTATCTCGGTTTTCCCATATTTCTAGGGGTGATATATAGTACTAGGTGTCAACTCTATCCCAGATAACTTGAACAAATCCTGCCAAAATCCATTGAGAAAATTGATATCCTGTTCACTGACTATGTTTGTCAAAATACCATGAAGTATGAACAACTCCCGGAAAAATAGGTTTACTACCTGAGATGCACTGTACTCTATAGCGATGGAAAATAAGTGTGCATATTTATTCAATATGTCCACTACCACGTAGATACAATCCCTAGCATGTACCTTTGCCAATCCTTTGATGAATTCCATGGAAATTCTATCCCACTTATGCTCCAGAATCAACAATGGTTGAAGCAGTCCTGCAGGACGTGTAAACTATGACTTTCTTTGTTGGAAATTCATGCACTCCCTCACATGAAGAAGTACATATCCCTTGAGACCCTTCCATGAGAATATCTCCCTCACCTGCCTATAGGTATTCAGATACCCATGCCCCCCTGCAAGTGGTGCATCATGTACTGCCCTCAAAATATTATTCTTGAGTGTGGACTCAGGGACAAGATAAATCTGTTCTTTTTAGTATATTATGTTATCCACTACCATGTACCTATCATCTTGAATACTTCCCTCGATCAACTCACAAGCGAAGGTATTCTTGGATTATTCCACCAAGAGAATGGACTTCCAGTCTACTGACATACTTGTCATGGAGAAGGCTACAAGTCTCCTGGATAAGGCATCAACAACTATATTATTCTTCCCCTTTACATAATCAATGTCAAAATCATATTCCTTCACCTTACTCACCCATTTATGATGCATCTCATTCAATTCCAACTGCTCCAAGAAATATCTCAAGTTGTTGTGGTCAGTCCTAACCAAAAAGTGTACTCCTACTAATTATTGTCTAAATTTGGACAATGCATGCATGATCGAGAAGATCGCCTTATCATGAATTGGATAGAGATTCTTGGGCTCTTGAACGCTATTGGGTGTCGATTCTACATCAATATTTCTCCCGCCCCATCACCAGATGTGTCACACTCTAGAACAAAAGGCTACAAAAAATATAGCAGTGATAATACTAAGAAAGTTCTCATCACCTTCTTCATTATGTTGAATGCTACCTTTTTGTCCTCTGACCATTGAAATTCCCCCCTCTTGGTGAGGTATGTCAATGGAATAGCTAATTATGAAAATCCTTTCACAAAGAGCCTGTAAAAACTGCATATCTCGAAGAATCCTCGCATATTTCTGAGTGTCCTAGGGGTGGGATAGTCTAAGATGGTCTGGATATTCTCTTGATGTATCTTTACTCCCTCAAAACCTATCACATGACCCAGATAAAGGATCTCTTTCAACCTGAACTCACACTTTTCCTCCTTGGAAAAAAACGACTGGTCCTCCATAGTGGTGAGAATGTCATCCACATGCTTCAAATGTTCCTCCCACATTCTACTATAGATCAAAAGATCATCAAAGAACACGAGTAAGAATTTCCTCAATTGTTTGTTAAAGATATGGTTTATGTAGAACTGAAGGGTATTTGCTGCATTAGTCAACCTGAAGGTCATGAATAGAAACTCATAGTTCCCATAGTGACACTTGAATGTGGTATTATGGATATCCTCCTCTCTGAGTCGAATAAGTTGGTATCCTGATCGAATATTAACCCTTTAAAAATACATGTCCCCATGAAACTCGTCAATCATCTCATCAATCCTGGGTATTGGGTATCGGTTATTGATGGTATTATTTTTTAGTTCCTTGTAGTCTATGCACATCCTCATAATGCCATATTTCTTCTTCACTAGCACATCCTCAAAGATATTGTCGGATATGTCCCATGTCTAGCAATTCCTTTATGCCTTTCTTTATTTCCTCCTTGAATATGTTCAAATTTATGTAGGGGGTGGTGATCACAAGATTCGACCCCTCTTCTATCTCAACGACATGCTCAAATCCTCTGTTAGGTGGTCTCACTATTGGAAATGGCTCAAACACTCTTTCATGCTTTCCAAGTAATTCCTAGATATCCATAGGGTAATGCTGGAAATCTTGTGATGGTTTCTCCATGATGATTAGGCACTTTTTTGTGCAAGCCACGTCACTATGTCTAAAAAGGGCCTCCATGCACTAGTTAGACATGATCCTCGGGTCACTTGTCGACATACCTCTTAGGATGAATCATTTTCCACCCTTGTCTTGGAACTCCATACTCATGTCCTAATAATTCAAGTGTATATCTCCCAATGAGTAAATCCACTAAACTCCTAGCATGACATGAGTATCTACTAGATACACAACATAAAGTCATCAGTCAATGTATATTTTCCCAATGTTACATCCAATCCCATAATCCTCTAAGTACACGTCATGTTGCACCCATCTGCTACGACCACATTGAATCCCTCAAAATCCTCTGCAATGATTTGTTTCCTAGTGACAAGGGAAACATCAATGAAATTGTGGGTGGCTCCACCATCAACCAATTTTGTAACCCTCTTTCCCTATACAATACCTCTGACCATAGAAGTGTAATATTTAAGGACCCATGAGAGTGTGGCAAGGGTCACTCCCTTGGGGATATCTTGCAATGGTGTTTATTCTATAGCATATGATGTCTCCCCACTGTATTGTCTAATACCCTCCTCCTCACTGTCATACTCCTCATCGGAAACTACCTCAATATAATGGACTTTACCTTTTCCCATACATCTATGACCTAGTTCCCATGAATCCTTGCAACTGTAGAAAAACATTTTCCTCCTTACTTCTCTCTGATTCTCCTCATCTATCATGTCCTTCCCTGTCCATGGATTTTGGGGAAACTCCTTCTCCTTACCCCCTTGAGGGGTGAATTGTTTTGTAGGTGCCTTCTTGGCCACTGTGTCCCACTGTGTGCCTTTTTGTAGGTTCTCATGATGGCCTCTTGTAGTGTGGTTCATCTAAATTCCTTCACCCATCCTCTTAGGGGTTCAACTAGACCCTTTGTTAATAGCATCACCAAGATTTGTTTAGAAATATATATCACCATAACTGCCATCCTATGAAAACATGTGATGTATGCTTTAGGTGTACGTTCCTGTCTCAACTATTCCAATTCCCTAAACTGCATCTCAAGGTCCTTCTTTTTGAATAAATCCATAAAAATATGAGTGAAGTCCACATATGAAGTGATGTTGTCATGCCCTAGTGTCACCAACCCATGATACCACCATTCATGGTATTATCCTTCCAAGTGAAGGGTGCCATACTTAATTACTTCTTCCTCAGTAATTGGGTTAAGTTGGAGGTAGTTGTCCAACTTATGTATCCATGCTATGGTTGTTCTCTTGGAGGACCCATCAAAGGGTGGGATAGTCAACCTTACCCCCTTGCACACGAGGTCAAACTTATGTTGGCTTAGTTCTCCTCTTTTCCACTCCTTAGGTATGTACTTTTATTTGAGGTCACATGAGTCATTATAGGAAACTTTCTCATGGACATGTTCATCTATCGTCTCATACTCCCTATACGAGGTGTTAATGTCAAGCCCTTGATTTGGGTTCTCTTATTCTCCTGTAGGATACCCTATAAAGAACTATGGTAATAAGGGCCTAGGGATCCTTAAACTCCCACTCTGAGTTGGGGTATGGTTATTTCTACTCTCTATGTGTTTTCTATAACCCCAATGTGATCCACTGGGTCCACCTTGACCTGTACCATTCATAATCCCACATTTTCCCTCTAGTTGTATGAGCACTTCAAGGGTTTGTTTTTGGAACCTTGTTATCTCTTCATGTATTTGGGATGCCACATTCAATCCCTTGACCATATATCTTAATATTTGGAGCATAGTCCCTTAAGGGTTGTCTTCCATGCTTCCCTCTAGATCTTACTCTTCTCGGTTTGTTCATGCTTCTCTTTCTGATGCGTCTCGAGAGGTCTATCGTCCATGCCCCTTTCTTCTAGGCATTGATGTAGTCACAATATGGAAGAACAACCAATATAGGTGGGGATATATTGATTTTTATGTCTCAAATTGTTATATCCTCTTAAGTAAAAGTGACAAATATTTATATTAATGTTGTTGTTAACTTTTTTCAAACAATCTTCTCAGTTAAGAATATTTCCAAACACATTGCATGCATCCATTACACAATAAATAGAGAAGATAACCATGGCATCTTATTATGGATGGTAACTCCCAAAAATACTAGAAATACAATGATATCTAATAGATGTAATAACAATTTCATAATACTCCCAAGCACACAAATATAATGGTTAGCAAGTAGTTGCAACATCTACTACAGAAACAATAAGAAAACCTACAATTATGCCAAATGATCCAGGATCTTTTCATTGAGTGACTTATAAAGAATTGCATTAAATGAGAATAAATTAAAGTGCACCATTAAAGAAGGAAAAGATCAATAATGAAGAGACATAAGCATCAAATCTGAACAAAAAAACTTGATAAAAAAGTTTGTCCCTGGTGGACTACGTCTCTGGGTCCTGCTCTCAAATGGGTAGGATTTTTCATTAACTCGGCAAAATAATTTGGAAAAATACATAAGTATACATCATTCTGAAATCAAGTTGTAGAAGTATTGCTTAGATCAGAAAACAGACAATGCCACTAAATTCATGGCATTGAATTACCCAAAAATTACTATCTCCATGCCTCGATCTGACTCTGGCACTCTGAGGCCCAAAAAGAATTTTGTCTCTATTTTTGTTCCCTGCAAGTTGCAATAAATGTTGACGTACCCTGTCTCGAATTGCATTCCTGAACGTACGCATGCGTGCCTCCCTTCTGAGCTCTGGGTGGATGCACTTTTTAAGTATTTTACTGGGCATTGTTCACAACATAGGGTCGTTGGCCAGTTGCTATATTGCACATATATTAAGGCATTGAAAGGGGGGAGATCCCAGGGTCAAGCCCATGGGCCTCCCCTTTTGGCTTGTTTGTTGCAATATATATATAGATATATGTCTTGTCAGTTACAATATATTTAGGGAAGCTTCTATCCAGGGTTCTATTCATTGGTTTGTTGCTAGATCTGGCATGGTCCCGCTAGATTTGGTGAACCTGCCAAATTCTATTTTTTACAAACTTTTGGTCACGAGTTGTCATTGGGACTTTTCCCATTGCCAAGTGGTAGCCCATGAATGGGCCACATGGAAGTCTCCTATTGGACCACATCATCCACTGCACCGTTAGACTACCATGTCAGCTTCCAACTCAGCCTGCGACATGAGCACCATGTCACTATATGGACTGCCATGTGGAAAAATATTACTAGTCCACGGATTGGTCCAAAAATGCTAAATATGGGTGACACGTGGAAACTTATGGTGCTTCCACATCACCATGTTGATGTAATAATGAAACGTGTCACCTCATGCTCATGCCATGTGTGTTGCACGGATGTTGATGTCATCTGTACTGGTGCTGACATCAATAGTATGGATGCCGACTCATCCCCCTGCTGACTGGACTAGGTTGACCAAAATTTGACCGTGGATATCATTCAATCTGTAACTTCATTTGACGAGTCTTTTTTAGTTGTTAGAAATATTGAGACGCACTCTTCCCGATCATGTCATTTTCACTAAGTTTTGAGAAATTTGAATATTTTCCCTTTCTTTGTCTGTTGAGGGCATTCTAAGCATCATGAGTTGCCTCTGCAAGTTCTGAGTTGTTATTGGGCTTCTCTAGATCCATTTTAAATCACAAAATATATGATTTCCAAGGTTCTCTGAGCTCAATCCTACTATGCCTGCTATGAAAATGACTATTGTAGCCCTCACAACTCAGATCTAATGAACTACTACAACCCCATATTCGGAGAGGTCCTTGCAGGAAGATTGTTGGACTTATGGCAAGGCCTACAGAGCAATCTGTGCTCAACCTGTGGCGGTGTCTCCTTTCCCAACTACACAAAACTCTCCTGGCACCTACAGATCCGACGATTGACCTCCTCCATAAAAATTCCAAAAACCCCTTATGCAAGCTGATATACCTACAAACTATATCCAATATGAAACCAAACACCACAATGAAATCCAATGAGAACTCTAGATGAATCCTTCTCCTTGTCTAGCTAGGGTGGATATTGCATCACCAAAAATAAACTGAAATGGAAGGATTTTTCTAACCCCTAATGAAAACTTAGCTCAAGGAGCACATCAAAAAGAGATCATAAAACATAATACCAGAGAGAAGGGTTACCCCTCTATTTATCCTCCCTTTGGACCTTTTAGACCTTTCCCGTTTTTAACCAAATCAAACCCTTACTTTATTTTCCCTCCAAATCCAATTAAATATAATTACTTGTTTTATTTAATGTCACTTTTGGGATTTGTTATTCTCTTAACCGAGTGACATCAAATAAACTTCCTTGACTCCCTTTTTTTCTTATTGACTATAGCCTACGTGAGTCGTATAGTCTATTGAGTCATCCTCCATCAATTGGAAGGGGATGTTGCATGTATATTCTTCAAATGTCGCACTAGCTTATGAATTTATCTAATTTTCCAAGTTTAGGCATGGGGTGACCATTATAGAACCCTATTAGGTGTGCAAACTTAGCCAAGTAGAGGATTATTTTCCAAAAAACCAAAGAAAGTGTAAGTGTGAATAAATGGTATGATCTAGGGTTCACTTCATGGACATAGTCTCTTTAACATGCAAGGTCAGTTATAATTTTTGTCTCCATGAGTGCCTGCGTTAAGGGAGTGCTTCATCCATTGAGCTACCCCTTTCTCGACACTATTTTGCAACACTATTTCTTTTCACCCCTATCATGCATTTTGATATTTATTGATTTGATTTGCAAGCCCCTTTTTTAGGTCTAGGAATTTCATTTCATCACAAGTTGAGAAAATTAAATTAAGTCCTTTCTTTAGATATGCGTTCATTTCATTAAAAAATTGGGTGATAGCCTCATAGCGAGGGGTAGAGCTCACGTTTACTTGGATTTTGAATTATCATTCATATCCCTTTTATTTTTATGTTGCATTTTGAATTTATAACATGTTCTTTCTATTATTTTATAGTTTTATCAACCTCAGGAATCCAAGCCCCTTCTTCTGATAGGAGAATGATGTACGAACCTTTTTGGGATACATGTGACAACCAATCCCAAAACATAGGAAAAAGAAAGGAATTTATATGAAAAATGTTAAGTATGGAAGGGCATGAATACATTACCTTTATCAAGACTTCCAAGTAGTACCGCTTTTCCCTACGAGTAACAATGCAAGACTATAATACATATGATGACCACCAAGGTGAAATAAGGCAAAGAGCATAACTTCCAAGCATCTTGATTTATTATCTGACTTTAATCATTGATCCTTACTGAAATTCCTAATACATTTAATCTAAACACTCTATGAAGCAATGGATGATGTACATCATGTGTGTTAGATCAACTTTATGAAATGAGTATGTTGATCAAGTGAATGAGTTGAGAAAATGATGAATAAGGGACATATAAGTAGTTTTTGCCTATGGAGAATGTTGGACATCATCTCTAGGACCACTATCTACAATCTGGATCATGAAGAATGATCTTCTGTAATTACCCTTAAGTGAGAAGAGAAACATCATCTCATATTAGGAAAACAGGTCCTAAGAACATTTTCGTCGAGCCTTTGGTCATTTTTGGACACCAATCTCGCCAAATCCAGTGCCTTCCACCCCCAAACTGATTGTCAAATAGAGTTAGTCAACATGATGATCGTGCATATATTGTGCATGTACAACTCCAAGAATCCACGCACATGGGATGAGAGTATCCATTATGTTCAAAATAGATATAATAGATCTCTCCATAGCTCAATCGACCATAACCCCTTTCAAGTAGGGATTGGATTTAAACCATTGGGTCCCATTAATGTTGCACTGCCCCTTGCAACCACATAGGTAGAATCTTCCCATGTTCAATTTGAGGATGAAAAATCCACCAAGTCTATTGAACAGACTCATCACATCCACTTGCAAGTCCATGGTAGTTTACAGAAAGCCAATTCTAAGTACAATTAGCACCACGATCAACACTGGGTACCACACAAGTTTCGAGTGGGAGACAAGGTTTGGTTGCATTTTCAGAAGGAGAACTTTATAGGACCCCATTGGAAGCTCCGTACACTTCCTTATGGTCCTTAAACCATCACTAAGGCTACGATTTGCAATGATTTTGAGCTAAGTATTCCCCCTTTCCTTGGCTTGTACCCAATGTTCAATGTCATCCTCCTTCAACCATACTTTCAACAATTATTGGACACATAAGAGATAATAGAGAATTTCAAACCGAAAAACCTCAACTTTGAATGCATGGAATATAAAACCATTGATCAGATCATCGACACACAATTTAAGGTCACTTGTCGTTAGAGGATCCAACATTATCTGGTTGTCAAAGTAGGGAAGGTACTACACCAAGGTAAGTGGCTCTCCTAGGGCCAAGTTGAGTAGATGTTTCCCTACCTGATGAGGGAAATAAACACAATGTAGGCTATTAATTCCTAAGAGGGGATGATTAATCAAGGTGGATATTGGTGGCCACTCACTTATGCCACTGGATCAAAGAACATTTTTCTATTTTGACAAATTTTCTACACTTTTTTGGGTCTTGAAATTCAGGGGCCATTTTAAGACCTTAAATAATGTTTTCTAGGCATGAAAACATCAAAACAATAGTTGAAAACATCATTTGGGCTGACAAAAATATGTACTTATCAGCTATACCTTTCCAACAAGATATCAAGTGAATCTAACAAATATCATATGTAAACGTCACAACCCCAGGAAGTTGACATACCAACTAACCTCATCGAGGTCCACAATCCTTTTGGAATTCCGTCTTCGAGGGTTGGGTTTTTGGATGTTTAGGGTTTCCTCATTGCTTGTTTATGATAAAAAGGTCTTTCCGCCTTATTGTAATGCGCTCTTACGAATACATGTAGCCGTCACATATCTTCTTAGAGATAAGGTACCACCATTCAAGCAAGTTTGTTTCATTCTGCATTTTTATAGTTTAACACATGTCATTTATTAATAGAAGTCAAGTTTAACTTTATCTCTATGTTTTTTTTTATAACTTTGTATTTCATTTCGTTCCATTTAAAAATATGGATCAAGATGTGCACATTGAATTAAATAGGCTGAATCAGAAATTCCAAAAGGATCATGTGGACATTGCCACTACTGGAGTCACTTTATATGTTACTATTAGCATGCTTCATAAATGATTTTTAGGAGTTTTATTTGGGGTAGGTGTAGTGAACATATCCTCTTATTTAATCAAAGCATAAGGATAAACTCTTGAATTTTTAGATAGCAAAGATATGGTACATTTACATCCATTGATGTTTGAAAATTTTCCAAACATACAAATATCAGGGACACTAGATGATTTCATTCTTTTGGAAAAATGTTTTGTTATGAAGCTGATTGAATATGTAGAGAGGAGATTCACAAATTTACCTATATTTAATGTTGTTAAGTTTTTCAATCCTCATCATTATTATGAAGACATGGATGATAGATACTCTTAAACAAAAATATGGTTGGAATGTTTAGGTGAAAAATTTAATGTTGGGGACTCACTTATTGTAAAGACTGCTAAATGTTTGGGTGAAATGGATGAATTTGTTTGTACTATTTATAAATCATATGCAAAAATACATATGTTCGAAGCATGAGATATATTTTTAAATGAGCCTAAATGGCTTGAAGGCTTTCCCATGCCATTGTGGAAAGTTATTCTTGTTATTCTAGCAAATACAATAGTGTGTGAAAACGACTTCTCAAAAGTAAATAGGATAAAAAAGGATGATTGATCGAAACTTTGATACATTAGATATGTTAATGTTTCTCTGTGTGTGCACCTCGTGATATAAATGGGGTGGATTGGAATTCTATTTATTATATGTGGAAACAAATGAACTTTAGAAAGCCTTTTCAAGTGGGAAAATAGATTCATGTTTTCAATGATGTAAGCTAGAATATTTTTGAAGACTATAAAATGAATGAAAGAATAATATGTATGCTTATTATTTTTTATTAAAATGTGTTATTTTATATAAAATAGCAATAATTTTGTGGAAATTATGAATTTGAAATAAAAAAATATTAATTTTTTATTAAGTTTTATTTATAGTGGATATAGGGAATATTAAGAAAATATTCCCATGGTAAATGTCTGTTGACCAAGAATGGTTTTTGAGATGAGAACTAAAATTATGTTTCCTTGGATAATGATATAATTACCTATTTGTATCCTCTAAATTTTTGGGATGCTTTTTTAGCAAGCATACAAGAGTGACCTCTTGTTGGTTGTTTTCAAATAAGACAACATAATCATGAATATGTCTGTGAGACTAGTCGCTTGGATGACTACAAGTTCTAATCAGAAAATGATGATGTAAAAATTCCATAAATGAGTGGGAATGATATAGAATGTGAATGTGATGGACATGTATGATGTATGAGTATATGTATACTAAAGTCATGATATGAATGCCTGGATAAGTGACATGTGAGGCAAGATATATACTTTTCTAGATTGGAAATGCCATGTATGCATGGTTGACCCTATGTAGAAGTGTATGAAATATCATGTTCAGATAATAGCTTGAGGAAGGTGCACTTCGTTCCTCGGTAAAAGCTAGTGTAATATGTTGAGAGGGAAATGAGAAAGAATGATCTGTAAAGTTTTCATGTGAATTATTATGAACAATCAAGAGTAAACAATTTTAAGTAAATGAGCATGTGAAATTGTAAAGAGTGTATGTGGAAGACACACACACATTATATTAATGCATGTGGTTATGTGTATGAAAGTAGAAGGTGAATGAAAGATGATAAAAAGATGTACTTGTTTGAATGTATAATCTAAATTCATAATAAGGATGCAGGTTTATATTCCTTACGAAATATTGGGTAAGTAGATTGTAACACTCCCAACTCTTAAATAGCCCTTCTATGGGTGGGGCATCAAATTTATGCTTTTCCTAGTTCACTTTCGGTCCTTTACTTAAGCCAAAACCCTCTTAACCAGCTTCCTGAAACTTACATCTCTCACTAGGTGATTGAACGAGCTAGTAGTGTCCTCCTCGTGACCTTGGGTTGAAAAACCAAGAGCTAAGAGGTTGTCTTAGCAAGGTATCAACACTTTGTAAGTTCCCAAATTTCAGGAGTTCCTAAAATTGTTGACAAATTCCTAGATCGTCGAACAACGGAGGAAATCAACGGTCCACATCCTCTAATGAGCTCCTTCGGTTAAGGAGGGGGCTTTGACTATCTACGTGCATCATACCTTTTTCCAAATCTTTTAAGTCCCAAGATGTCTCCACGTGCCCCTAGCCCTTCGGTGTTTGAGGATCGATGATTCTCATCAAACATTCTTATTCCACACTATGCCCAAACTCTTGACCTCTCGTTATGTTTAGAGATCGACTATCATTATTGGGATTTCTTCCTTTAGCAATCGAAAATTTGGTTTGGACATTCCTATATTGTACTAATCACTAAATGTTATGAACTCTGAAGTTGTCTAAACTAAGGCTGACACGTAGAATGGGTCAGGGTGACACATGACATGTCAAGATGATGTTCACGTCACCCTAGGTGGTGTCACTGCACCTCGTCACCCCGGACTGGCATGCTTCTACATTTCTCAGATATCACGGTCGAGATTTGGTCATGTAGAATTATAGATATACGACTATGGTTACCTCTGAGATTCGACAATCGGGAGTGTCACTATGAAAACTCCTATTACCTCCCAAAGCATCCATCCTATGAATTAAAGGGGCTATCACCATGCATCCTCGATGTTCTATCTAAGGCTGGGAACAGATCTGAAGGATCCCACGATCTACGATTTTGGGTCCTTCGTGGCTCCAGCCTTCGGGGTTTTATATTCCTAGTCTAGTTGGTCAGGTAGGTTCACCTAACCACCTAGGGAACCTCCTAACGTTGGTCAACCTTACGATAAACCGAGCCTCCTAGTTACCTTCCATCCGTATAAGCATGGTGAGGTCAATCATACTTCGAAGTCTCGTACTTTTAGAGCTTTGATGCCCAGGGGGAATAGCTTCCTTGGGATTAGCCCAAGGTTTCTTGGTATGGATCATATGGTTCCTTTCGAACAAATCTCATCCGCTTGTTCTCCAAACGATGAGACCCTCCCCTTTTAAGTTTTTCACTTCGCTATCCTTCCTGATATTTTACCATGAAATGGTTAAGGACTTGGATCTGGAAGAGGCATCCTCTTCTGATGGAGAGGTTCAGGTTGTCACAATATCTCCCATATTGGCCATCTTACAAGATCATGTACTAGGAATCTTCAGGAGCTAAGTTGGTCACAGAGACTATTGGTTGAAAGTATAAGGTTACACGGAGAAGGATGTATATACACATTGTAACCATTCCACACATAAAACATTTATAAATACACATATGTATAAATCCAAGCATTCATCCATTATTCCATTTCAACACATAAAACAGGGAAAGTACTTATCAGAACCAGACAATGTGAAGCAACTGCTGAAATGGGTGCCCATTTCCACCCAACCATAGGCTCAATCACTCCTAACAGATTTACGACTAGCCACCCCCAAGTTATACCATGATGCATTGCGATGAAATCATTTCTTCTGACTCAGAGACAGTAGGGATGGAGGTTACTCTCCTCCTCCTACAAGATCTTGGAAAAGGTTTACGCGATACCGAGTAAGGAGGACCAACCCTGTTTATCAGCTCGTATCATAACTCTGCCAGCCATCCATGGATGATTTTAGGGGCTAAATTTTGCTCATGGGCTAATTTTCCATGGTTTTTCCAAAAACAAGATTCGCTATTTTAAAAATTATTCGCCCAAATTCTATAGAATAAAATTATTTTACCTTAAAAATCGCCAAAATTTTATAAAAACTATATAAAATCCTTATAAATTTGAATATTTTTACAAAAATATCACCAAACATTTATATTTGGCATATGAAGGATTAGTAAGATTCGCCAAGGTTTCTACATTTTAAAACAAATTTCCATCCTTAAAATCATCCATGCAGCCATCTCCCTACAAACATAAAACTTATTTTCCAGTTCTTCATTGAACCCGAGAGCTTCACCTCCTGTCTCTGCACTCTTCGCAAGTCTCTCTCCCTCTCTCTCTACCCACCACACCTTCCTTTGTTGGCTCTTTCAGCAAAGTTGCATGTGGATCGAATCCCAAGCCCACGGTCAGTTTTGGAATCCTTACATATGGGTGCTATGACCGATCCCCTCATTAACTCTTGAGGAGGTCTTCCCACCTACCATCTTGACTATAATTCATTTATGGGTCAGAGGACTGTTCTAGTCCTAAGAAATTAAATCCAGTAAGTACTAGTTTGGTGAAGGTTAACGCAACCATTCCTGGTCCATTTCACCATATGTTTTCATAACATTTGTTGTCTTTATTAGTACACCCCCCTTCCAACAGTCATGCAACACTTATCCATATTTCTAGTATTTAACAGAATTTACATTCATTGAACTTTTATAGAAAGGTCCATCGAATCAAACATTCACACATATTAAGTTTTACATAGTCTCTTGGCCATTATAGTTATATTTAAAAACTGGGGGAAAAAGGGTGTTACAATTCCCTCCCCCTTAAAGGAACATTGTTTACAATGTTCTATCTTTCAACATGCTCTGTATATAAAAAAGTGAACAAAAATGGATACGTTTATCTCATGGTCTCCTCCATTTCCAACATAGCCTCATCTGGGACAAAGTGTTTCCACTTCACCTTAACCTGTGAAATGGTTCAGTTCTTGAGTGGGGTTTCCTTCCTGTCTAGTATGCATTAAGGGTCTGGCAGGAATTCTCCCTCTGATTCCACTTGGATCATAGACCATTCAATTATATGATTAGAATCATGTACATATTTCTTCAATAATGAAACATGGAAAATATTATGTGCCTTTACTGTGGGAGGGAGTGCTAGACTATAGGATACAGGTCACACTCTATATAAGACTTCAAAGATTCCACAATACTGAGTTTCCAACATGGCACAAGATCCCATTCTCAGGGAACTCTTCCTGGGCCTAACTCTGAGATATACATGGTCTCCTGTCTTGAGCTCTCTAGGAGCTCTCTTTCTTTTGGCATAGCTCTTTTGTATATCCTAAGCAATTTTCTGATTTTTTTTATCTGAATCACTTGTTTTTCCATTTCTTTGAGCATGTCCAGTCCGATTGTAATTCTATCCACTGGATTACTCTAGCTAATTGCGGTCTTTCATTTTCCACCATAGAGGGCTTCGAAAGGGCTCAGTTTTAGTGACTCTTGATAGCCGTTGTTGTAGGAAAATTCTACCAATGGAAGGTATTCTTCCCACTTCTTATGATGATGCATTACATGCATCCTTAACATGTCTTCTAATATATGGTTTACTATTTCTGTCTTTCCATCAGTTTGAGGGTGATAGGTTGTGCTAAACAACAATTTAGTTTCAAGACCAACCATCAAGGATTTCCAAAATCTTGAAGTGAACCTTGTGTCTCTGTCAGATACAATCTCCCTAGGCATTCCATGCAGTCTGAATATATCCTTCATGAATATGTTGGAAATATATATTGCCTTGCAAGTCAATTTGATAAGAATGAAGTGAGCAGACTTGCTGAACTTGTCTACCACTACCATCATGGCATCATTCTATCTGGTTGATTTTGGTAATCCGGTGATGAAATCCATGAAGATGGTCTCCCATTTCCATTCTGGAATTGGTAGAGGTTGTAACAACCCTGTTGGGTGCCAATGTTATGCCTTAACTTGCTAGCATTATAGGCACTTATCTAGATAGTCAACTATGTCCTTTTTCAATCCCGACCAATAAAATTGTTTCCTAGTGGCCGTAATCATTTTCTGATAACCTGGATGACCAATGTATGGTATCTTGTGTAGTTCATCCATTATGAACCTCTTCAATTCATCATAACTTGGGATATACAATCTGTTTATGTAAGTCAGTAGACCCTCGTCTAGCATATGATAGCCTTCATACTTTAGCCATGTGGGCTTTTTCTTTAGGTACAATGTCACGGTCTTGAAGAATGCATTTGTTTCTTGTGCATTTTTTACTCTTTCCCTGACATTCATTTCACAGGTGCTCATCGCTGCTAGGTGAATTGTTTTCATACTTATGCTATGGGAAACAACCACCCTATTTTCATTTCCTCTGATGTGTTTGATTTCGAAATCAAACTCACTAAGGAGAGCCATCCACCTAGCTTGTCTAGCATTGAGTTTTGGTTTATCAAACAGGTGCCTCAACCCATAGTGGTTTGTCATAATTATAAATATCCTACCCAGGAGGTAATGCCTCCACTTTTTTAAAGCATGCACTATGGAAACCAACTCTATATCATGGATCAGATAATTGATTTCATGCTCATTCAATTTTTTGGATTCGTATCAAACTACACATCCTTCTTGCATAAGGACTCCTCTGAGTCCTTCTGTGCAGGAACCTATACACATGAGTAAATCATTATTAGGGTTGATGATATTCATCATGGGTGCATGGGTCAGAAGTTATTTTAGTGCCTAAAATATTTCTTCACATTCCGATGTCCAAATGAATTTAACCCCCTTTTTCCGTAGGGTAGCGATTGGACAACCAATCTTGGAAAATCATTTTATGAACCTTCTATAGTATCCTGATAATCCCATAAAGGACATGATATTAGATACATCATTTGGATAAGGCCATTCCATAATAGATCTAATCTTGTCAGGGTCTACTGCCACTCCTTCTTTACAAATAACATGGCCTAAGTAATTGACTTGTTTCTAGAAAAAGTCACACTTGCTAAAATTAGCGTAGAGCTGATGCTCTCTTAGAAATTGAAGTAAAAGTATAAGATGTTCTTCATGCTCCTCTTTGTTATTGGAGTAGATTAGTATATCATCAATGAAAACCAATAGAAATTTGTCTAGGAATTTTCTGAGTACATTATTCATCAAGCACATAAGAGTTGTGGGGGTGTTGGTTAATCCAAATGGCACCACCAAATTCATAGTGACCATATCAGGTCTTAAAATATATTTTTTGGATGTCTTCATCCTTGATTTAGACTTGATGGTATCCAGACCTCAAGTCAATCTTTGAGAAATTGGAAGCACCCCCTAATTGGTCAAACAAGTCATCTATTCTTGGTAAGGGGTACTTGTTATTTATAGTTGTCTTATTGAGTTGTCTATCATCTATGCACAGTCGGAGTGTGCCATATTTATTCTTCACAAAAAGGATTGGTCCTCCCCATGGAGACACATTGGGTTGTATGTAGCCGTTTTCCATCATTTCCTGTAGTTGTAGCTTGAGCTCAACTAGTTTGGGTGTACTCATCCTATAGGGTGTCCTAGACACTGGCACTGCTCCTGTTGTAAGTTCTATCGAGAAGTCAATGTCTCTTCTCAGAGGTAGACCCAGTACCTCTTCTGGGAAGAAACCTCGATACTCTATTAATATGAGGTGGTATTCTAGGTTCGGTATATCATCCTCAACAGATTCCAACACATGTAGTGAATATAGAGGACATCCCTTTCTGCAATATTTTTTCATTTGAAGGGATGATATTCGTCTCACTCAAACAGGCTTATGATTCCCTTGGAGGCTTATCCTTCTCCCTTCTTCATTTACACATTCTAAGGTTTTATGGTAAAAGTCCAAATTAGTTTTATAATCATCTAGCCAATCCATACCAATCAACAATTCATAGCATTCTAGGGGAAGTATGTTAAGGGTAGATTGGGTGGGAAATCAGGAAATCCATCCATAATGAATTTGCAAGCTAGTATGGCCTCTTCTACTTTTATTTTGGTTCCAGTGGCTCGTTGTACTTACCATGGCTTAACATGCCTAAATGGTTGGATTTTACACTTATCAATAGTCTGAGGGGACACATAACTCAAATTAGAACTAGGGTCAATTAAAATTGAAACTAGAGGGTTGGAAATCATACCTTCCATCTCCACCACTGAAGCTTGGTGTTCATCTTGTTTATTATCCACGGCTACATAAATATGCCACATACTCCTAGACACATCATTCACAGTGGTAGCTTCCTCGATGTTCTAAACTCTCATACTGTTTTGTTGTCTGTGTAGATAGTCTCTCAGTCGATTTTCTTCTCCACAACCCCAACATTTCAAGGGTTCCTTCTTTGGGTTATCCTCCCTTCTTGGGGTTTCTCCAAAAGGTTTATTTCCACTCTAGGTGGGGAAATTTTGTTGATACACACTTCTAGTAGGATGGCCTATCTTAGAGTCCTTCCTATATTTCTTAAATCTTGAGGATTTGAAGCCCTTCTTATTGAATCTCGAGCTGCTCTTCTTCTTTTGGTCCTCACGAGGTTATGTCTGATTCTCGAGTTGTCCATAACAATACCTTGCCTTTTGGATAGTGTATTCTAAGGTTCTTGGATCATCAAACTCAATTATGTTTTAGTAGGTCTGAGGTAACCCACTGATAAATCGTTGCACTTTCACCTTTTCATCCTTTATGTAGGGTACATAACTCAGCAACTCAAGGAATTTATTGACATATTCCTCTATGGTGATTTGTCCTAGCTTGAGTTCATAGAACTCTTTAGTATTCTCATAAAAATATTTTTCTGATAGATACTTATTATTGAGGTGTTTCTCAAACTGTTTCCATGATAAGTCCTCTTCATGGATTCCTTTCACATTCTTAAGGTCTTCCCACCAAATGTAAGATTTTCCATTCAAGTTGAAGGTGGCTATTCGAGCCTTCAAGTTTTCATAGTAATAGTGGACTCTGAAGTACTTTAAACCAAGAAGCCAAGATTTTTCCTCTTCCACTTTCTTAATATCACCATCGAAAGAGGGTGGTTTGGATTTATCGAACTCTTCAGGGTCATTACGTTTGTAATGCTTTCGCTTGTTCCCTTTCCTTTAAGAATGTGAGCTATTTTTTCTACTAGAAGATCCCTCTGAGTTGCCAGTTTCCTTCCCAGAGGATTCTCCCAATGAGTGTCCCCTCTCTCTAGGTTGGAACTTCCTCGAGGTACTCTTCTTAGTGTGGCCACTTACGAGACCACGTTTTCATATCTCAGGGGGACTTCAACTTCTCTTCGTATGTTGTGGGTCCACATGACTAGTTGCAGGTCCATGCTATAACTGTATCGGTATGTCGGATAAGCTATCCATCAAGACTGCATTAATTTCAATTTGATTTTCTTTCTCCTTTATCAATCTCTAATTATCGGCCTTGCAACTCTATAATTCAGACAAGAGGTTCCTTATAGTTTCAACCAGACCTGGAGGGGTCTCCACTGCCCTCCTATCATCAGATTCTTTGTCTCTATTGTGGGAGCCATCTCCCAATTCATGGCACATCACCATCGTTTATTCTTGTGGTTTCCTGTGGTTCACTGACTGCTTGAGTGCTGATAAAACACTTGTTTTTAGCTAGCAATATATTATTTCATGAAAAACACATCGTTCATATTTCTTAAATACACACACAGAGTAGAAAGATTTCATTCTTTTCTACAGTAAGGGTTTAACCAGACTCTTTAGGAAGGAGGTAAGGTAGGGAATCATCCTTAAATTTATTTAAATATGGTTTTGATGCAACTCATCCATGAGCCCAAGCAGGCCAAGTGTTGTAATCATGCTCTAATACCAATTTGTAACACTCCCAACTCCTAAATGTCCTTTCTAGAGGTGGGGCATTAAATTTTTGCTTTTCCTGGTTCACTTTCAATCCTTTACTTAAGATAAAACCTTCTTAATCAGCTTCTTGAAACTTACATCTCTCAATAGGTGATTAAACCGGCTAGCAGGGTCCTCCTCATGACATGAGGCTAAAAAATTGAGAGCTAATATCATGTGTTAGAAAGTTCTTGGCACTTCGGAAGTTCTCAGACTCGGGAGTTCCCAAAAGTGTTGACAAATTCCTATATCACCGAATAGTGGAGGAAATCAACGGTCCATGTCCTCTGTTGATATCCTTCGGTTAAGGAGGGGGATTAAGATATCTACGTGCATCATACCTTTTTCCAAATCCTTGAAGTTCTGAGATGTCTCCATGTGCCCCTATCCATTCGGAGTTCAACGATCAATGATTCTTGTCGAACATTCCTTATTGCACAGTTGCCCAAAAACTCAAACTCTTGTTATGTTCGACGATCGGCCATCGTTATTGGGATTTCCGCCTTCGATGATCAGTAATTTGGTTTGGACATTCCTATATTTTACCAATCACTAAATCTTCCAAACTCTGAAGTTGTCTAAACTCATGGGGTTTGGATTACATCGCCAGCCATGTTGGCCAGGCAGGCACGAATCAGGGTTGACATGTAGAATGGGTCAGGGTGACATGTGGCATGTCAAGATGGGGTCCATGTCACCCTATGTGGCATCACTGCACCTCGTCACCCCAAACTAATAGGCTTCTACATTCTTTAGATCTCATGGTCGAGATCTATTCAAGTAGACATATAGATCTACGACTCTGGTTACCTCAGGGATTCGACGTTCAGGAGTGTCACTATGAAAAATCCTCTTACCTCCTAAAGTGTCCATTCTATGAATTAAATTGGATAGTGCCATGTGTCTCTGATGTTCTATCTATGATTGGGAATAGATCCGAAGGATCCCATGTTCAACGGTTTTGGGTCCTTCATGGCTCTGGCCTTCGTGGTTTTGGATTCCTGGTCTAGTTGGTCAAGTAGGTTCACCTAGCCACCTGGGGAAATGCCTAATGTCGGTCAACCTTACAGGAAGCTGAGTCTCTCTGTTGCCTTTGGCCATTATAAGTCTTGTGAGTTCAGTCTTACTTCGAAGTCCCGGACTTACAGAGCTTTGAAGCCAAGGGGACATAACTTCCTTGGGCTTAGCCCAAGGTTACTAGGTATGGATCATATGGGTCCTCTCGAATGGATATCTTCCGCTTTTCCTCCAAATAATGGGAACCCCCCCTTTTAAGGTTTCCACTTCGCTATCCTTCTTGATATTTTACCATGAAATGGTTAAGGACTTGGGTTTGGAAGAGGCATCCTCTTCGGATGGACAGGTTCTGATCATCACAATATCTCTTGTCTTAGACATCTTACAAGATCATGTCCTAGGAAGCCTCAGGAGCTAAGATAGGCATACATATTATTGATCGAAAGTATAAGGTTACACAGAGAGGGAGGCATATACATATTGTAACCATTCCACACATAAAACATTTATAAATACACATATGTATAAATCCAACATTCATCCATTATTCGAGTTCAACACATAAAACATGGAAATTACTTATCAGAACTAGAAAATGTGAAGTGATTGTTGAAAGGGGTTCCCATTTACACCCAACCATAGGATCAGTCACTCCTAACAGATTTATGAATAGCCACCCCCGAGCTATACCACGATGCACTGCGATGAAATCCTTTCTTCCAACTCAGTGATAGTAGGGATGGAGGTTACTCTCCTCCTTGTGAAGGATATTGGAAATGGTTTACATGATACCAATCAAGGAGGATCAACCCCATTTATCAACTCATATCATAGCTCCACTAGCCATCTCCCTATGACCAAAAAACTTATTTTCTAGTTCTTCCTTGAATCCAAGAGCTTCGCCTCTCGTCTCTGCACTCTTTGTAGGTCTCTCTCCCCCTCTCTCTACCCACCACACCTTCCTTTCTTTCCTCTTTTAGAAAGGTTGTTTGTGGCTCTAATCCCTAGCCTGCAGTCAGGTCTATAATACTTACATATGGGTTCTATACCCCATCCCCTCATTAACTCTTGAGGAGGTCTTCCAACCTACCAGCCTGACTGTAATTCATTTCTAGGTTAGAGGACTAAACTGGTCCTAAGAAATTAAATCTAGTAAGTATTGGTTTGGTGAAGGTTAACACAACCATTCTTGGTCCCCTTCACCATCTCTTTTCATAGCATTAGTGGTCTTTCTTAGTACACCCCCCTTCCAGCAGTCGTGCAACACTTATCCATATTTCTAGTAATTAACATAATTTACATTCATTGAAATTTTATAAAAGGGTCCATCGAATTAAACATTCACACATATTAAGTTTTCCATTGTCTCTTAGCCATTATAGTTATATTTAGAAAGTGGGGGAAACAGGGTGTTACATAGATGAAACTAGGTAATTGATAATGACTCAGAGTGATATTGCAAGCTAAGATATCCTATGTGGTAGGGTTGTGTAAAACCTCTATTAGGAGAACAAAGCCATGTAATCTAATGGTTGTTGGAAACTTGAAAGTAGAATACAAGCCTAAGTGTATAAGTGTCATGGATTACATTTTAGATAATGCATGTGAAAATTAAGGACAAGCATTTTTATTCCCATTCAAGGTAAATGTGCATAGGGTATTGTATTCAATTTGAAGTTGCAGGCTAACTTTGATTTGTTAGCATGTTGATTTTTTCCAAGGGAGGAGAGATCTGTAAATGAGGACATGTCAAGATAAAATTGACCTGGAACTACTCAATGAAAGGGATCATCCTAGTCCCCAAAATGGCCAGAGTAAAAATAATGTAGAGGAAAGGGGAATACCCTTCTCGCTTAAAATTTCTAAAAATTTGTTGGGCATAATTATATTCCTTTGAATAGTTTGCGTGGACCAACCAAATTTAGAGCATGTGGTTGCACGAGCATCCTAATTGATGAAATTTTATAAACATGGAAAGAGGGATGAAAGGAGAACTCATCCATGCTGACAACTTATCATCTTGTACAGAGGAGTTAAAAAGGGGTGAACCTCTTCGCTCTTTTCTTGATTAATGTTTGTGTTTCCCTAGGATGGGGAACTGAAGTGATGGTTGTGTAGATACTTTCAGTAAGAATTTTGATGGTTTTATAACAACAAACAGCTAAAATACTTTATTTATGTTTGCATATAGTGAACACATTGAGGAATAATGCAATAGAGTGTAACAAGATATTCTAGGACTTCTCAGAAAACATTTTGTTGATCCCAAAAAATGATGGAACACTCATATTTTGATTTTACATGAAAGATGATATAAATGTGATTGTATTTGTCATGTGCAGGAAAATTGGAGTTGTTAAGGAAACAACTTCCAACGGTGAACAACCTAAGGATGAGGTAAATGAAAGAAGGATGATGATGATTGAGAAAGGAACCTATAAGTTTCTTGAAGAACCAATGATGAGTCAAACTCAAAATTTTGTTGGAAACTAGACATGTATAAAGTTATCATGCTTTGTGGTGTGAGGTTTGATGAGGGATTGGGTAAGGTCCCTCTTGAAATAATGTATACTTTAATAATTAAAATTTAATTTTGATTGATTGTTTTATGTCATTGGCACACAAGATGGGTGTGATTTAGGAAAAGAGAACCTGAATAAAAGAAGGAAGAACCTCTGGCAGTCAAGGATGGTTACAATCCTTTCATGAAAATTAATGAAGAAATGTTTCATGAATGCATAGAACAATCAAGAATGATCGATAACAAGAGTTCTCATAGGCAACATGTTTATTGAATGCATTCGTATGAGAATGTAATTTCATACTATATAATACTTATTTGAGAATAAGGTCAGTTGGGCTAGGAATTATACTCCTAATGTAAGGATGAATTTTAATGAGGAATCTATGTGGTAAGAGGTTGGTTGAGCTTCAACAGAGCAGGTAAAAGTTTCTAATATGGATTTTGGTACTCTAAAGCCAATGCAATGGTGCATTGTGTGTGAATGTGGCCATGGGCATTTCCACATTGATTAGGCTAATTTAATGTTTGATTGCATTTGGAAAAGTTTGGATGCTTGCATGATGCATGTGTGACAAAGGATATTTCCTTTTTATTTATATCAATGAAAAGATAAAAGTGATTGATTGTTAATATGCACAATTATGATATCAATTGGAAGCCAGTGACAGTGCACAATGAATATTTGTGTGCATTAGACATAACAAATTGCTTGCTTGTGTGAAGAATGAATTGTAAAAAGAAGGGTCTTGGATATGGCAGTACTATAAGCCTGTGAGGAAGACCAATGCTTGTTGGTTGTAAAAGAGACAAAATTCCTAGGGAAAGAAATCTTGGGCTTGTGGAATCTAATTATTGTATGGAACAGAGCTAAAAATGGAAATCCATGGGTGGAATATTTTAAAGAAATTATTGATTAAAATTGATGATGGTATCTCATGAAACTCATTGTATGCATGGGATAAAGGTGATATGACAGATTTTTCTTGAAGGGATAGTTGTTTCCTATCAAGATAGAAAGCATGGGGAAAAAAAGGCTATTGTCCTGATGTGGTAACATGTGTCAAAGGGATGCCTCAACAGAGAAATATTGGGGGACACCTCAACTATATGAATCATATAATTCTATGAAAATATTCTAGGGCGACAAATCCTTGGTAGGAAAGATGAATCACCCAAGGGGCTGTATAGCAAAGATGGGGATGCCTGATCCTGAGCCTGGAAGGTGAGTGACTGCAAGGAAGAGGAGACCTCGACAACTCTTTATTTATGATGATTTAGGATAGTGAGCCTAGTATATCAAGAGAAAAATACTAATATGAGTAAATGTGATAGACACATGGATTCAAATCCATGAACTGCACTGATAAGTACTATGTTGATATGTAAATTTCCTCCTTAAACATGAACAACCATAAAACAAAATGCATAAAATTAGGGTTACTATGATTGTTGTTTGAAATCATTGAAGGCATATTCTAACAAAGCCATAGTTTGAGTGAAGACCAAGTTATGAGGAAAATGAAGATAATGCTAAAGTATCTGAAGATAAAGGCATGGTAGTTATGGTTGAGAACAACAACAAGGAAAATGTTCCTTTTGAAGGGGAAGGGGATTGTAAGACCCCTTTATAAACCCATGCTTATATGTAATTAATCATGTTAATGATTGCGAAAGAATGGCATATAAATATTGTAATTATATTTTTTTTATTCATATTCCAACTAGCTCACTGTGGGATGAAGCATTAAAAATAATGACTATGATACCACTAGAGGAAAGAATGAGGGGACCTATTGAGGGGGGCCTCATTATGCTAAAATAACCCAGACCTCCTTGTTGAGAAATTATTTTGGAAATATTCAAACTATTTCCCTTGGCCCTGATTTAAATACAAATCAGTTAATGAGAAGGGATTGTTAGTTGAAAAACCAACCACCTCCATGTATACATGTATGGGAAACATGTCTAGGACAACATAGGATTCCATATAGAATTACAATAAGGTACCAATTCTATAGCCTAGATTGACACCACAAGTTCCTCTTGACAAAAGGAAGAGGAAAAATCAAGAACCTTCATATGCAAGGCATGCAACAGAAGAAGGAACATGTGTGGATGGGAAAGGGAAGGAGAGAGCAAAGGAGATCGGGTTTTGGGGTATGAGAAGAAGAATGGTCCTCCCTTACCAATAATTAACCTAATAACGTGAGATAGACTTCCCTAGTGTTATCATGGATTATCACAGGGGTGGTCTGCCTTTGAAGTGGTTGAGCATGCACAACCTATAGTTGGGTGGAAAGGAGAACACCAACAATTAGTTGTCTGGTTGAATTCTTCACTGAATAGATAAGTATCCCATATACTATGTGTAGTTGAAATAAATTGTATTGATAGATGTATATAATTGTTCTATGGATGTTTTTTCCTGATTAATAATCTTGATAGTTGTTTTTTTGGAAATCCCTTATATTTAAAGAACTATGAAGCTATAATAATGGTGACATAAGTACACCTGAACCTAGAGAGGTCTATATATAGTTAGGAGAGATTTACTCTCTGTGAAAACCTTTATGTTTGAATGAAAATCCTAGAGGTAGTGTCAAATCCTCACTGAGATAGGAGGATAATACCTTAGTTGTTTTATAAGTAGGGTTAATGCCCAAAATACCTAGTAAAAACCTTGGAAAGGACTTAGAAGAATCCCTTAGTTGGCTAAGTCCAAATTCACACTGTTAGCATGCAAAAATCCTATGTTTTGAGACAAGATAAAGCATAGTTGTCAATTAAGGATAGTGAATAGATAATGGCCCTTCGTCGGAGTAGGCTATTATTCCTAGAGAGGATTTAATTCAAGTGGACGAGGACCATTTATTCATTAGAGGGTGGCTACAATACATTCTATACCATCAAATTTGTGTGGTAGCTACTAATGGAGCCTGATGAATTTAAAAGATCCAGAGTCATCGTAGTTGTTGAGTTCAACATGGTGATTAGATATTAGTATTTGGTCAAAGACAACGATAGGCAGGTTTCCTCACATTCAAGGAATTCCATGAAGTGTCGACGATGAAAATACCTAGAGTTATTGATGACCATTGCACTAGTGAAGAGAGATCATCCCGATGATTAGTTAGAGGGTGAGACCATCGAAGCACTCCAAAAATGAGATATGATGGGACTCCGATGGGAGAAGCTCTAAAGAAATCAAAATAATTGATTTATCATGACGCATGAAGGAGAGATCACAACCATTGGTTTGGGAACAAGGTCATTGGAGTGATCGTGTGCATGGTGGTGTTGGGACTCCAATGGATAGAGCTTCGATTTAACGTTAACTGTTGGATCCATTGAAGAATGAATATGGTGAGATCTGGACTGTTGATGTCGATTATAGCTACGTTGGAGTGTAAACCATCAAAGATCCAAGTAATGGATTTTAAAGAGGTTTGTCGACCATACATCTCAAGGACCATAAATATGTCGAGGAGAGACCTCAGAAAATGGTATTCATTAGATCTAAGGTTGTCAAATTTGATGGAAATGGATACAAACCCTTAACTACCATGTATTTGTGAACCTCGAGTAAACATCAACTGCCATATCCAGTGATTGAGGATCATTAGATCCATCAGAGGGATTACTATAGGAATGAGCCTATCAGAGTGGTTTGAGACATCAGAGAATATGTACTCCGAGAGAGGATGTGTACTATTGATTTGAGAGTGGGAATGACGTGAATGGGTGAGTAAATAAAAGGAAGAGTTACATCATGATGACATGGTGTGACAGTGTGGTGGTTATTGTGACAAGAATGCTAGCATGGTTTCTATCATATCCCTGAAAAGAATACGTGTTGGTATCTAAATTTTCAAGAGGACGAGGATGGGCCTTGCTGGGATTAGAAATTTAGAAGGTCACCCTTAGTTTTCGATCATTGAATTTGAGCTAGACAGATCTCCATCATTGATTGGAGGGTACTTCCATTAGGATGGTTAAGTGTGGGGTTCCCAGGGGACTCTAATGGGAAGAACTCTAAGAGGATATTTGGGCCATAGATTGGTGAGAGGGTGAGAGTCCATCCTAGTCATTGATTGACATAAGGTTTGACCAATATAAGAGGATTTTAAAGAACTAACCATTGAGCAGGTAAATACCTTGATGCATTCAAAGCCTTCATTTGTTCGACTTTGAGGGCCATTATATTCTACAAAGCAAGTGCCCTCCGAGTGGACTTGTCGTAGTGGTCGGACTCATTGGAATAGGTGAAATTTTATGGGAGGGACTCTGAGGAGGAATGAGGTCCATCGATCAAGAAGTCATAGAGAGTCATTCACAACTATAGAGCTTCATGGGCGCCACTTAATCTAAGAAAAAAAAATTTGTGAGAGGGTCGTTAACCATTATTTGCATTAGAGACTTTGAAGAAATATGAGTCATTACTTTCCCAAATACAGGGACTGTCATATCTGTCAGAGTGTACACTAAATAGAGTGAGCTAGTCAGAGCAAAGTGTGACTGGGATGGAGAAAAATCTGATGGAAAAGGAATGCACCGAGTGAATCTTAGAAATCAATTTGAAGGGCCCGATAGGCCAGGTGGTAGGTGCCATGTCAATGCTACATCATATGGAACAAGTGATAGGGAGCCACATGGATGCAACGTGGTAGTGTGGTGGACCTTTGCCAATGAAATTTTGAAAAATTTAAGAGGGTGTAACTTTTTATCTAGAGATCGGTTTTTAGCTTGGTTACCATCATTAGAAATCTCTTGATGAGTATAAGACAATGTTTACCTTGATAAGAGACCTTGAGATGGTTAAGGAGAATACAAAATCTAAATACCCCATCCCTTAA
>JASDQU010589708.1:8426-30300 GCA_032191745.1 Picea mariana
TGATAAGAAGATCAAAGATACTATTAACGAAAGACACTTTATATTAGCTTCTCTCTGTTAAGGATTCTTTTTAAGGAAGGCGAATAGACTTCTAACATTTAATCCTAAATTCTTATAAATTTAATTTAAAAAATTAACATTATGTATTTTAATAAATTAAAAAAAATAATATATTTTAATGAACTAAAAAAATATTTTAATAAATTAAAAAATAATTTTATTAGATAAATTTTCATCATAACATATTATAAAAATTCAAAACATTGAAAGATAAAAGAAAAAACAAATCATGAAAGAATTTAGGCCGATAGGCGTACTAATCTCTCTTATAATTGAGGGCGGACCTTGAAGAATCTTCGTGACTAGATTGAAGGAGAAGCTTAACCAGCCACGATCACTTACATTGTGGTCGTCAAGAATAATAATAATAATAACTTAAAACGTGACTGTTTAGGTTACGAAGACGTTTGATTTCACAACTGTCACGATCGCGGCAAAATTTCGGTAACCGCTGCGAGGCAGTTACGCTAGTGGTGGCCGGCGGTTACCAGTCTTCCTCTCCAAATAAGATACACGTCTAGCTGCAGAGGTCGTTTTTTGTTACAGTTCTTCTCATCCTTGCCGCGGAAAGAAGAGACTATAAATATCAAAATATCTCTGTGCGAGCCTCCCGAAATCGCACACGCTAGACGCGGTGAAGGCAGCTTTGGAAAAGGAATGCAATCAAACTGTGTCCTGCGCAGATATCCTCGCTATCGCAGCTCGCCCCTCTCTGTTTCTGGTATATATTAAATTCAATTCCATTTCTTCAGCGCCAAAATTTTCATGAAATTTGAATATCCAAGAAATTAGAGCATTCAAAATAGTAAATCCTTTTGAATTGTAGAGCGGAGGTCCTTTCTGGCAAGTTGTCTTAGGTAGAAGGGATAGCACAACTGCCAACAAGACTGCGGCGAACACGGACATTCCATTTCCCACTCACTCCATAGATACAATTATCTCCAAATTTGAAGCTGTTGACTTAAACAGCAAGGACGTTGTGGTTCTTTCAGGTGAATCTTTAATCGTGATTATTTGGTGATTTATTGTTTAGACCGATTTTTTTTTATGAAATACAAAGAATGTTTTCCACATTCTTTGATAGTATTCCTGGATTATTGTAATAGCAATTGGACGCGCCCAATGTGCCACAATCAATAGCAGATTATTCAATTTCATTCGTCTCTGATCTTCAGACTCTTTGCTCAACAGCCGGAGATAACAACACGGTGGCGCCTCTCTATCGCAGGTCAAGAGACTTGTTCGAAAACAATTATTTCAAAGGTCTGGAGAATAATAGGTGAATATTCATTAAAAATATATATATATATATATATATATATATATATATATATAATTTATTATTAAGATTTCTAAATTTTGACTAAAATTATTAATTTAATTATATTTTATTTAAAAACATAAAGGAAAAATGATTAATTAGTAAATATATTTGTTTAGAAAATGATAAAAATAATCAATTAATCAATATCTCTTTTAACTTGCTTTATTTTTCTTAGTGGGTATAATTTAATAAGTAATTTTTCTTAGTAGGTATAATTTAATAAGCAATTGAAGATTTATTTTTCTTAGTTGGTTAATCTAACATTTTCTTAATTTATTTTAATATTTTTTCAATTTATTTTTTTTAATTTAATAAGTAATTGAGGTTTTTTTTTTCTTAGTAGGTAGTCCAAAGTAGATAATTGGGTTATTTAACATTTTATCTTTAATATTTTTTAAATTTATTTTTTTTAATTTAATAAGTAATTGAGACTTTATTTTTCTTAGTTGAGTTATCTAACATTTTCTCAATTTACTGTATTTTTTTTTTAATTTAATAAGTAATTGAGGCTTTATTTTTCTTAGTTGAGTTATCTAACATTTTCTCAATTTACTTTGATACATTTTCTCTTTAATATTTTCTCAATTTATTTTTTTTAATTTAATAAGTAATTGAAGCTTTATTTTTCTAAACCGAGTCATCTAACATTTTCTCAATTTACTTTAATATTTTTTCAATTTATTTTTTTTAATTTCATAAATAAATTGAGGCTTTATTTTTGTTAGTGGGTAGTGGATGAGATAATTGGGTCATCTAACATTTTCTCAATTTATGTGTACCATAGTCAAAAGACATTAATTGTTTTGAATGGTAATTAACAAATAGATATTAGAATGGTTTTGAATGTTAATTAATAAATAGATATTAGCATGTAATTAGAGATAAGTAAAGTAATTTGAGTGATTAAAATATTAAATTGATATAGGAAATTATATATTAAAACAAGATGATAAAATAATGTATTCATTAAATAGATTAGAAGAATTTTAATGGTATTGAAAATAATGTGCAAAATTAAATATCTTATAAATACTTAATTAAAAATTTATATAAAAAATACTTTGGAAAGGAGGATAAAGAAAGGGTAAGAAGGAAAGTAATTTAAAAATAATGTGCAAAATTAAATATTCTATAAATACTCAATTAAAAATTCATATGGAAAATACTTTGCAGGATAAAGAGAGGGTAAAGAGGAAAGTAATTTGAAAATAATATGCAAAATTAAATATCCTATAAATACTAAATCAATTATCCTATAAATACTCAATTAAAAATTCTTTGAGTGATAAAATACTTTGAAAAGGAGGATAAGGAAAAGGTAAGGATAAAATTCTTTTAATGTACAAAATACTCAATTAAAAATTCATATGGAAAATACTTTGAAAAGGAGGATAAGGAAAAGGTAAGGAGGAAAGTAATTTGAGTGATTAAAATATTAAATTGGTTTAGGGAATTATATATTAAAATTATCTCATAAAATAATGTATTCATTAAATAGATTAGAAGAGTCTTAATGGTAGTGAAAAGTAATGTGTAAAATTAAATATCCTATAAATACTCAATTATAAATTCATACGGAAAACATTTTTGAAAGGAGGGTAAGTACATGCACTATTTTGAGAAGGAGATGAAAAAAATATAGGTTATTTATTAATTTTTAAGTAAATGGAAAATTAAATATCTTATAAATACTAACATTTATGTAGTCGCAAATTAAAATTAGTATTTTACATGGAGAATACTTTGGAGGAAATGAAGAAAATATAAGTTATTTATTAAATTTTTATTCCCACTGCATATTTTTTTTTTATGTGATGTCAAGCAAAATTAATAAAAAAGAAAACTCTTTATCCAAGAAGGAGCTACAACTACTTTGCTAAGGATTATCACAAGGTGACATAACCCTAATGAGCATCGCAATGTGATGTAAAATGTTGGTTAAATTATGTCAAATGACTTCCTCAATGGTTGTGTCACATTGCAACGTACACATCACAATGTGATGTTTGTTTAAGGTTAACACTCAAACATAACCCTCAAGGAATGTCACACGGTGACATATCCCTAATGAAAGTTGCAATGTGACATAACTTTTTGAAGGCTAACTTATGTCAAATATCTTCTTTCCTCAATGGTTGTGTCACATTTTGATGTACATATTCAATGTATTGTGACATTCTATGTAGGAATGTGGCAATTTGACATTATTCAAATGAATGACCCARTGTGATATTACCATAGTAAACCAAGTTCAACCATTCAACCATTAATCATTATAATCAGCATGGTTTGCCATAGTTAACCATTACTCACCACAATCAACATGGTCAAGAATAGTCAACTTAGTGTGATTCTTATGAATGGTACACTATCGATAACCTTTAATTTGGCACCCATATTCCAATATGACTAACGCACCCATATGCCAATATGACTAACACAATTCAGAAACATGACATTCAAACATAACCCTAAATGAACATCAACCATAGTCAAAAACTTATGAATGATTGACTATGGATGACCTTGCACCCATATTTCAATATGAGGGACACAATTCATAAACATCACACTCAAACATAACCCTAAAGGAATTCCATAAGGTGATATAACCCTAAATGTAGTCAATTATGGTTCACTATGGGTGATCTTTAATTTCCTTGTGACATTTCCTTAGTGAGATAACCCTAAATGAACGTCTGAATATGACATAAAATTTTCACAACTAACTTATGTCAAATAGTTACATTCCTCAATGGTTGTGTCACATTGTTACATACATATTTGATATTTTATGTTGAATTACATAGTTACTAAATGGTTATGTCACATTGTGATGTTCATTTAGGGTTATGTCACCTTGTGACATTTCCTTAGTGAGATAACCATAAATTAATGTCCCATGTGACATAAAATTTTCACAGCTAACTTATGTCAAATAGTTGCATTCATTAATGGTTGTGTCAAATTACGACGCTCATCTTCGATGTTTTATGTTGAATTACATCGTTTCTAAATGGTTACGTCACATTGTGATGTTCATTTAGGGTTATGTCACCTTGCAACATTTCCTTAGGGTTATGTTTCAGGGTGATGTTTATGAATTTCATCCCTCCTATTGGAATATTGGTGCCATATTAAAGGAAATCCATAGTCAATCATGCTCAATCGTAGTAGTGAAGATTCTCATAAAATCAATCATGTTTAACCATATTTAACACATGAAGATTGCAATGTGACCTAACCATTTAGGAATGATGCAATTTGACATAAGAAAATGAATATGTACATTGAAATGCAACACAACCATTAAGGAATGTAGAAATTCAACATTATTCAACTAAGGTAAATATCACAATGTGACATTATCATAGTAAATCGTTGAAATAATGACACAACCTAACATAACCCTTGATAAAAGTTAAAATGCGAAAAAAACCTTAATTATCATCACAATATGAAATCACATTTGTTTAATGTCACATTGTGAGAAAATTCTTAATGAACATCGCAATTTGACAGCCATTGACACCACCATATGAATGTCACAATCTAAAATAACCATTAAGAAATGTCACAATCCAACATAACCCAAGAAATATGTTGCAATACAATGACAACCTTGATGAATGTCGCAATGTGACAATAACCTTGATGAATGTCATAATGCAACATCACCTTTGATAAACTCTCCAATGTGACATAACTATTAGTAACATTATTAAACCATTGACCTTGTCCAACCATAAGCAAACACCATGGTGAACCATAATGAAAAATGGGAAGCCAAAGTCAACTAACCTTAGGGTGACATGGCCCTAATGGATGTAACAATTTAACATAACCATTTGGGATTGGGAATGTGAATCAATATGAATGTCGCAATTTAGCACAACTATTGAGTATTGTGAGTTATGGCCAATCAAAGTCAACAAAACTCAATGCAACATAACTCTTTAAACATTGCAATGAAACATAAATATTAAGGAACATAGAAATTTAACACAAAGTAATCCCAAATGAATGTCTAAATTTGACATAATACCCATTGAATAATGTCACAATCTATCATAACACTATAAAATGTTTCTTGAAATACTTTAGAGTGGTATGTGGTATTTATTACTTTGCTACTCTATATCAAGGATAGTTTATATTTTGGAATATAAAATGTTTTTTTGAATTTAATTGTTACTTCTAAAATTCTATATTCATTTTTTTAAAGCCCAATTCAGATGAATATTGAAATGTGACAAAACCCTTAATGAACATCACAATGTGGAAAAACCCTTAATGAACATCACAATGCGACATCACATTTGATAAATGTCACATTGCGATAAATCCCTTAATGAACATCGCAATGTAACATGACATTTGATGAACATTGCAACATGACATTACCTAAGATGAATGTTTCAATGTGACATAACCATGTTGGAATGTCGTAATCCAACATAATGCAAGAAAAACGTTGCAATGTAACAAAACCCTTGTTTAACATAACCATGTTGGAATGTTGTAATCCAAAATAACCCGAGAAAAATGTTGCAATGTGATAACAACCTTGATGATTGTCTTAATGAGACTTCAACTTTGATAAACTCTGCAATGTGATAAAACCTTTAATAACATTATTAAAATAGTAACTTCGGCCAACCACAAGAAAACACCATAATGATCATCACAATGCAACATAACCATTTAGGATTGGGAAATTCAACGAAGATGAATGTTGCAATTTAACAAAACTATTGAAGAATGTGAGCTATGGCCAACCAAAGTCAACAAACTCAATGCAACACAACCCTATTAAGGAACGTATCAATTTAACATATATTAAGCCGAAATGAATGTCTCGATTTGACATAACCATTGAATAATGTCACAACCTATCATAAACTTTGATGAACATTGAAATGAAACACAAACTTTAATGGACGTCACAATGTGACATCACATTTGATGAATGTCACTTTGTGACAAAACCCTTAATAAACATTGCAATGTGACATGACATTTGATGAGCGTCACAACATGACATAGCAATTAACGCAACTGTATGAATGTCCCCATTAGCTAATATGAATGTTTCAATGTAACATAACCATGTTGGAGTGTTTTAATCCAACATAACGCAAGAAAAATGTTGCAATGCAACAAAACCCTTGATGAATGTCACAATGCAACATCAGCTTTGATAAAATCATAAATATAAATAATATTATCATACCATTAACCATGGCCAACCACAATCAAACACCATTACGAACAATGGCCAACCACAATCAAACACCATTATGAACAATGGCCAACCAAAGTCAACTAACATTAAAGTGGCATAGCCCTCATGATCGTCCCAATGAAACATAACCATTTGGGATTGGGAAAGTAAATGAATATGAATATTTCAATTTAACATAACTATTGAGGAATTTGAGTTATGGCCAACCTAAGTTAGCAAAACTCAATGCAACATGACAAATAAATATTAAGGAATGTAGAAGTTTAACATAAAGGAAGCCAAAATGAATGTCACAATTTGACATAATCGTTGAATAATGTCACAACCTAACATAACTCTTGATGAAAGTTGAAATGTGATAAAACCCTTAATTATCATCACAATGTGACATCACATTTACGTTAATGTCACATTGCAACAAAACCCTTAATGAACATCGTAATGTGACATGACATTTGATGAACGTCACAATGTGACATGACATTTGATGAAAATCGCAATGTGACATAGTCGTTGACACCACCATATGAATGTCACAATTTGAAATAATCATCAAGGATGTTGTAATCCAACATAACCATGTTGTAATGTTGTAATCCAACATAACACAAGAAAAATGTTGCAATGTGAAAACAATGAATGTCACAATGTGACATCACATTTTATTAATGTCACATTGCGATAAATCCATTAATGAACATCGCAATGTGGCATGACATTTGATGAACATTGCAACGTGAGATTAACTAAGATGAATGTCTCAATGTGACATAACCATGTTGGAATTTTGTAATCCAACATAATGCAAAAAAAATGTTGCAATGCAACAAAACCCTTGTTTAACATAACGGTGTTGGAATGTTGTAATCCAAAATAACCTAAGAAAAAAATTTCAATGCAATAAAAACATTAATTGCTTTCACAATGTGACGTCATCTTTGATCAACTCTTCAATGTGACATAACCTTTAATAACATTGTTAAACCATTAACCCCGACGAACAAGAAGCAAACACCATAGTGAACCATAATAAAAAAATGGCCAACCAAATTAAACTAACCTTAGTGTGACATAGCCCTAATGACCGTCACAATGCAACATAACCATTTAGGATTGGGAAATTCAATGAAGATGAATGTTGCAATTTAACACAACTATTGAGGAATGTGAGTTAAGACCAACCAAAGTCAACAAAACTCAATGCAACATAACCCTTTATAAACATTTTAATACAACATAAATATTAAGGAACGTATCAATTTAATACAAATTAAGACACGATGAAGAGGGAACACGAAAAGAGGCGGGTGGGACCACACAGAAAATGGGTTATGGGTGAATTATATCACAACGATCAGGGCGACAAGTTGAATCCAATGGTGTAAAGCCCAAATAAGGTTGTTGGAAGGGGGTCGTGTCCACGAGAAAAAAAAATTGCTGAAAAATGATAGGTATGACTGCGATAAGGGAGAAGAGAGAAATCCAATGGGATAGGTCTCAAATAATGGTGCCAACATGATCCAGATTTTTATTTTCTTTACTCCTACAGATTTATACTCTGATATGAAGAATACTTGAGTGATGAAATGACCAAATGCTGAACACGAAGAAATGTGTAGTAATTTCTCAACCCGAATGCAGGACACACAGTTGCGTGACAATAGATCTTGTTTGTTCTGTTTTTGTTTCTGTCCCAAGGGTTATGGTATTCAAGGGTTCTACAAACAAGGGTTTTCCCTGTGCTATATCTCTCTAATATATGTGCGAGGTCCAACAATAGTACTTGGCCCAATATCTCATGGCACCAATTAAGGAGGCTAGACCATGCCCTTAGTCGTACTACCCGACTACCAAGGTACTAGAGAGTATCTTCTCGTGTATTTTTCTCAGTGGCACTATAGCATTCAGGAGGCCAATCAATTTATCTATGGAGGGCTTCAGGAGATCTAGGTCAATCCGTATACAGGTGTTGTCTAATGTGCTACCACTCGAAGGGGTACCAACAAGGGTTACAAGGGTGGCCAATAGATGTATTATTTTAAGTACCACCTCTATTCCATGCTTGAATGAATCCCCGACTGTGGATTTATGCATGTAATGACAGATCTATGTAGCTTAAAGACGTCGGAATACATCTCTACCCTGAAGAAAAAAAATTAACCCACAATTTTTTGCCGAGGAAGGTGCTCTGATACCACTTGTAATATTCTAGATATAAAATAGTATGCAGAACAGAAATAATTAGCTAGAAATGGAAAATAAACAACAATATAACCATAACAACACCACAATAATACCAAAATAATACCAGAATAACACTAGAAAGAGCACTTTGATTACTGAGAGAAATGTCCACTTGTCTCTTCGAGGGTGCAACCTCTAGCGGAGCAGAGCTCTATTACAATAATATCCAAGAGCTCTATTACAATAATATCCAAGACAAAACTTCGCATACCCTCTACTCCTATTTATACTAAATATAGAGGAAGATCCTTCTAGAAGTGGAAGCTAAGATCCTTCTAGAAGCGGAAGCTTCTATTAGGTCTTCTTACATTTGACTTATTCTTCCTTATTGTTAAGCCTTATTAATATTGACCTTTATTACATGGAAATATATTATTCTACCTATGTGAGGGGTTAGGTCCCTAACAATAACTATCATACAATTATTTCCTCATATTCTAAAATAGGATGGTATTTGACTCCGTTGTCATTATTTTGGTTTTATACAATATTCATTTACATTAGTTGTATTGTATTTTATTAATATTTATAGTGACTTAGTCTATTTTGTGTAGATTTTGTAATTATTAATTTTTTCTACTTTGTATGAATTTTTTAATAGTTATTTTTTAAATTTAAATTTTTGGGTTACTAATAAACAAAAATTTTAATAAGGAAGAAAGAGATGATTTGATGATTTTTGACACCATGATAATTACGGTGATAATTCAATTTACAAACACTTGGGACCAAACCTTTAATGTATATCATTACCATCTCCAAGAATTTGCAATCAAAACATATAATTACCATGAGCATGAATTTACAATCAAAAGAGTTACAATGTTCCTTAAAAATTATCAAAACTGGACTCATCTCAAAAGGTTGAGTAATCCATTTCACATGGTATACAAGTATATGTTATTGGAGTGGTTATGGTACTCTATATTGAATCATTGGTCTAGATTATTGTTAAAGAGATCACGGGAGAGAGAGAAGGAAACTATGGAACTTCGTTCATGTATGGAAGGAAACTATGGAAGTTCATTCATGTATGGTCTACTAGGAAGTAGTATGCACAACCATCTATGTGATAGTTATAGAGGTAGTTTGGATGAGGTATATACACAAGAGGAAACTCATAAAATATATTAGGAGACAAGAAAAGTGGAGATGGAAGAAAGAGGCTCTGAGAGAAAGGAGACATCAAACCATACTGAATAATTGCATAGTGGAATGGTGACAATTGTAAATTCTGTTACAAATTTCGTTACAAGATGGTTAAAAAAATAAAAAAAAAATATGTTACACTATCGTTAAAAACACTTCACATGTGTTTGTTCTACTTACATGAATTTAATGACCTCAATGAATAGATGTCATACTTATCTAATATTAAAACTACAAACTTAAGTTATCTTTCTTTGAAAAAAAATCCAATGTGTGAGTGTTCTGTAATTAAAACTCAAAACTTAGGTAGCCAAAAGACATCAAATTGGTTAGCCAATCAGATGTGTGATAAAAGTAATTTAAATATTATGAAAAAATAATTAATTTATTAATAATGAAAGATACTAATAAATGGGTTAACTTTATACTATAAATTCAAATAAATTATCACCAACATAGTTTATTATGTTTTTTTTAATTACATTTAAACTTGGTCAAACTAAGTAAACTTCAAAATTGTGTATGTTTTAAGGTAAAGTTTAAAACAAATTATTATTAACATGGTTAGTTGTATATAAATTTTGTCTAAAAATTGATAATCTATATTTTACTTTTAAGTTAGAAATTAAAATAAAAAAATTTATTAACCTAATTTAGAATTTTGCTTAATATCTTTTGCGGTTGGTATTTTCAATTGTATATAAACCTTAAGCTATAGACCTCTCTTTTTTTGGCTCTGCTCGGTGTCTTCAAAGCCTCCCTATGATTGGAATTGGACTGTCAAATGACAAAGGGTGGTAGATGTAAAAAAATCCAAAGAGAATCAAAACGGTATACAAATAGTTTAGCATACGTTTAACACACACCCGATTCCAGAAGTAGTGGGCGTTTGCTTGTTCAGTAAATTATGAAAAGCCAAAATTTGTTTGTTCATTTTTCCATCTCGATCAAATTGAAGATGTTTACAACACATGTACGATGGAAAGTTGTGTTAATTAATTAGCTTGGATATTGTTTGCATATCCATTTCTAAAACTGCTCCACACGAACAGCTTTGTCAGAGGCCTCCTCTGTCAGAGTATGAAGCTTGACTGGTTTGCGCTCTGTCTCATGCACTATCTCCTCTCACCATCTATTCTTCTAGTCTCTGCTACTTTCGATAGGACCAATATCGTCGGGTTAACTGCTTTACTCTGTCCGAACTATGAACCCCACCACCCGAAGTCCATCAGGCTTTTGCAATTTTATGTGAACCCTATAGCCGGCTTTCCGTGGACCCTCCACACCTACAACTGCCCTTTCGCGGCCACCTGCCTTAGCGGGACTTACTACCAGTTCTCGGTCGTCCCTTTATACTGACTACCAGCGAACCTTATTATCTGGATGAGCGAACTATATCAGACAGTACCAAGGAGCATCGATTGCAGATATAGGGAAATAAGCGAGATCACAATGAGTGCATAATATGAGACAAACAGAGAAACTTCAGAGCATTAAACACATATGCGGAAGACTCTGAGATTATATTAAGCAGAGCAAAATACTTTGGGTATTACAATATGTGCTAGATGCACAGACTTAGAGCAGACTGCTCTTCGCTCGACTTACAGACTTACAGACTTACAGACTTAGAAAGACACAAAGATTTAGATAGAAGGGAAGCTTAGAGACTCGGACTCCTAACTCTCAAAATGCTAATGCTGAATAATGAGCCCCTCACCTCTTTTTATACAAATTTTTGAAGGAGGATTCATCATGAAGCCAAGACTCAAAGAGACTTGTGGTCCTACATGTCGACCATCTAATCTTACTTTTAGGATTTGGTGGATATATTCACGCAGGAATCTCCAACCAAATCATCAACTTTATTTCATATCAACCGAAAGCAGATAGAACAGTACATCTGTCGGGGTTGTTGTGCAAGATTCACCAATCAGATCACTATTAACAAGACATAAAGTAGAGCATCTTTGGAAATGTGGGTCAAACCTCACCAAAAGTCAGAGAAGTGCTCTGAGTTTCCAAGATTCTCTTTATTTGACATGACCATACCATATACAAAGTGGAGTTTAATGACGGAACCAGAAATGGCACCACTGTCGGCCATTTAGAAATGAATTTACACGGTGGAGTTTGATATGTAAACCCACGGAAACCATTTATTCTAAAGGATAATCATTAAAATGTCTAAAGTTATAAGGATCCCAATGTTGAGTATATATTTCTCTGAATAGTTCAGGATCCTCATCACTTTCTTCTTGTTGATGAAGTATGAACTTGGTTCGGATTACCCATGGATGTTTTTCTCTTACGAACAACATCTTATATTCTTCTTCTGAAAATAGATCAGCAATAGTTTCAAGCCTTCTATTATGGAAGAGGAACATCCTACCAACTTCTGATACTTGAGGATGTATTCCAACTGGATTTAGTCCAAACTTAAGCCACCATTCCATTAGCCAATCAGGTTCTGGACCTAAGATAAAGGAATATGAAAATTTTATCATACAGTAATAATATTTATATCTGTCTGTCCAAAGACAAACATTAAACCACATAGTTTTATACTGATGATAAGTTATATTAAACAATTTTTCTTCTGGATTCCCATTTGGCCAATCTTGTACAGTTCTCATCCTATTAATTTGAAAAACGTTCCAAGCAGGAGTTTCTTGCCATCTTTGTGTTTGTTGATCAAACCATTCTCTGGTAGAAGACCTGATTCTGCTGAGATCTCTCATCTCTACTAATTTTTCTCTTGAAGCAGTGGTAGAGGCCTGATGCATTCTGCCAAGTATATGCTGAGGAGGAAGCACATTTATATGTGTATTTCTTGAAAATCCAGGCAATCCCAATTCTATCTTTTCTGATGCTCTGAGCTGCAATTCCGGTATCCAATTTTGTTCAAAAATTTCCCAAGGAGTATTATCAGCCAGATAATGAGTAACAGGAGCATTTCGCTGATCATCCAAAACATCTACGGTTACCAAGCTTTTCTTGCAATAAGCAATTTGAACATGTGATTCAGAAACAAATGGCAGTTCAATCCTTTTGGGAGGATTTTCACTTATACTTGGTAGTGTGATAAAATATCCTGGTCTCTTGTCTGGACAAGTGCAAGAACCATGTGGTTCTACTGCAGAAAGAAAAGGAGTTCCCAGGATACAATCAACTGGTAATTCTGAAATTTGAAATTTCATTCCTAAAGCATATTCCTCCAAGATTAAAATATCTTTAGGAACTTCGAACTGAAAAGAAGTATTTACATTTCCTAGTCCAGTGGTTGAGCCAAAACTAGGAAGCCAGTATTTTGCAGGGATAATATTTTTATGTAACAAATTTAAATCAGACCCAGTATCTATAAGTGCAGTCAAGAAAAATATTTCTTGATTTATTTCTAGCTGGATCTTGATATAATACTTTTGATACCTTACAGGCATGCTTTTCATACCTGTCATCCCTTGCATTTCTATTACTGTCTATTTTTGGACAGCTGATTCAAAAGGGGCATCTTCAAGAGGAGGAGGGATAGAGTCCAACCTTTCCTTTATTGCTTTAATTTCTTGTCTTGCCCATGAATCAATCTTAAAACTGAATTCTGCATCTCCCTCCATTTTCCTGACTTTCTCTTTTAATTCACAGACTTCCTTTTTGTGAGAGAAGACTTCTTTAGCTAAGTTTGTGACAGAGGTATTTTGTAACCTCGGCTCCCTGTTGAACTTAATATATGTCTTTGTGTTTTTATCAAAGGAAGCATCAATAAACAACGGCTGTCTTCTTGGAATTTCAAAGTGTTTTCCTCTTTGTTCTGCCTTGACAGTCTTGATAAAAGTCTCAAGGAGAGAATTTTTCATATCTCTATAGGGAGGCTTTTGATTTGAGCAAGCATTTGTGCCTCTTGATCCCCTGTTCTTTGGAACATACAAACTTTCAATTTTTCTTGAATTTCAGGTTCTGATTCTAAATCAGAAATATCAGTATTACTTTCACAAGAACAGAAATTAGGATTGTTGCAATTACAATACTAATTCATCAAAATTTCCTTCTCTGAACTATATTCAAATTCAGAGGTGTTGCTAGAAGAAGGACAGCAGCCTTCTTGAAGAAGATGAATTTCATCTTTTGGTTTGAATGGATTATAAGGGCAGGCATTGGTATCATGATTATTTGCCCCACATCTATTACAGTGAGCCTTCAAGACTAACTGTTTTCTTTCTTGGACCTCTTTTGCTTTTTGTTCTGAAAATTTTCCTTTAGATTTTCTAGAGGCCTCATTCTCTGGACAGTTATGAGCATAGTTCCCATGATTTCCACATATCCAACAAATAACTCTTTGTTTTGCTTCATGAGCATGAATTTTGAGCCTGATATCTTTAGGCTCATAATAGTGAGTTCTGGGCATATATTTATATTTAGCTTTGTATTTTCTACCCTTTTCTCCCCTGAAATCTTTTGGCTTCTTTTTTCTTTTCCTGGCTGGATTTGTAAGGTATAAGCCATACTGTTCACAAATAGATTTCTGATCGGGAAGATATGCAGATTTGGACACAGAATTTTGAACTTTCATGCTAGTGCATAGTCCAATTAAAGCTTTGGTAATCAATGAATAGATTTCTCCCCAAGTATACATTTCATAGGGAAGTTTGAATACTTCCTCCATCTTGAGGTACTCCACAAATTTGCTTGGTAGGGCTGCCAAGTAAACTTGTTTCCATAATAAGTTTTCACTTTCTTTAACCTCAAAAATTCTTTGTGTCCATTCTTTGTGAAATTGCTCATATTCGGACATCTTTCTGCATTTCATATTCATGAGAATAATCTCATGTTTGTCTGCAATTTCATTTTTTGTTCCACACCAGTGCTCAAGTATCAGTGTGGTAAGAGAACCAATCATATTGTTTACTGCAGTACCATCAGTGTGATATACGATATCACCTTCTTCATCTTTAAGAATTTTTGCTTCCATCTTTGTGATCATTAGAGGAGAAGAAATAACTTCCCACCACTTACTTAGAGTTCCTGTAAAACATTGAATAATTGTTTTGCATGCCTCTACTTTAGTTTTACCTTTCATACACATGATTTTGTATGATACATACATTCTGTCAATCATCTGCCTTATTCGTGCAATTGACAGATTATCAATGTTCCATTCTTGGAACCAATCTTCAGCAAAGGTTTGAGTATCTGGAAGCCTACCTTTTCCAACTAGATCAAGAGTTGATGGTCTGGTAGAATGATGTGGAAGGTCTTCATAGGATGGATTTTTGACAGTCACTAAAGAATGACTATCTTTAGGAATCTTAGGAGAAGATTCAGGCAATTCTTCTTCTGGAGGAAAGTGCAATGGAAATCTTTTTACAATTTCTATTTCAGAGGATTTATGTACAGGAGATAGAATAGAAATATGAGAGATTGGAAGGATAAAGGAACTAGGAATAGGTTTATCATGATGACTGCTTTTTCCTTTTATTTCTGTCAAAGATTTTCCCATAGTAGAAAAGGGATTTCCTAATCCTTCCATTATTTCTTCATGGTTTCTGCTAGATTCTCTGGCCCTATAAGAAATTTCTAGTAAAGCAGAATCCATTTTGTCTTTTACTTCAATAACTTTCCCTTGTATTTGATCCACAGATTGTACTATGGTATTTGTGGATACCTGAAGATCCATAATTCGATCTTTTCGGGCATAGTCATTAGTTATGAAAGTATGTGTAGCCATTCCTCTTAAAGCAATATTAGTCCAATTTATCTGTTCAGAAACTGACTAGACCTTTTTATCAATTCCGGACAACTGAATGGCTTCCTTAGATATAAACAAAGGAACTTCTTTTACTTGTTTAGCATTATCTACTAACACAATTCCTTTGAAATGTGGAAAAGTAGAATTTGATTCAACAATGCTTCCATCAATGCTTTTCCACTTATGTTTTGGAGATTTTGAGGTCTCTCCTACCATTTGAACTACAGTTGTTTGTTTTAATTTCCTCCATTCAAAGAAGGAAATCCAGCAATCTTCTTTAGTCATAAACTTATGCCAGTCTTTAGATAGACTCAATTTTTCAGGGTTTGGTATGACTGTATTGAATTCTTTTGTTTCAAGATTTGTAAATAGATCCCAGTTCAACATTCTTTTGATCCATTCTTCAGGAATAGATCCTTTCTGACACCCTCTCATAATTGTATGAAATTTGTGTATTTCATCTATAGTAGGTCTTTGGATATCACTGGGTAATGGATTAGTAAATCTACAATCTGGAATGACTGTATCACATTGTTCAACATACCCTAACCCATACTTTGGAGTGCCAGGTGGTCTCATACCCTTATAAATGTCTTTTATTCTTGGATCCAATGATTCTATTGAGGGCATGTAATGGATCATAAAGAAAAATTCATTTTCATAAGTTGACACAGAAGATTCAAAGGTATTATGTATAGATATAACAGATAATGAAGAATCCATGATAATAGATATTACTATTTCTGCACAGAAAAGTAGGGCTTTTAGTCTTATGTCTTCTCGAAAGAAGATTAGACAGGCTCCTGGCCGACTGCTCAGGCAGAAACTAGAAAATCTTTCAGGAAATCGCAGTAGTGGAAATTGTGCCTTTAAACAGCCCGAGACTACTGATACGGCTTCAAATGTGTCGCAAGAGTGGAAACTGTGCCTTTAAACAGCCCGAGACTCTTGATACAGCACTGGATTCATTTACACACAGAGGTTTTAAACACTAGGAAAACTCAGGGTAACACACAGATATTTACACAGAAAAGAAACACAGAGCGAATAGCTATATCAGATCTAAGAGAGTCTGATATCATACCCGGGTTGAAAAGAAGGGCAGGGCTCTGATACCATTTGTAAAACTTCTCCACACGAACAGCTTTGTCAGAGGCCTCCTCTGTCAGAGTATGAATCTTGACTGGTTTGCGCTCTGTCTCATGCACTATCTCCTCTCGCCATCTGGTCTTCTAGTCTCTGCTACTCTCGACAGGACCAATATCGTCAGGTTAACCACTTTACTCTGTCCGAACTATGAACCCCACCACCCGAAGTCCATCAGGCCTTTACAGTTTTATGTGAACCCTATAGCCGGCTTTCTGTGGACCCTCCGAACCTACAACTGCCCTTTCGTGGCCACCTGCCTTTGCCGGAATTACTACCAGTTCTCGACCGTCCCTTTATACCGACTACCAACAAACCTTATTATATGGATGAGCGAACTATATCAAACAGTACCAAGGAGCATCGATTGCAGATATAGGCAAATAAGCGAGATCACAATGAGTGCATAATATGAGACAAACAGAGAAACTTCAGAGCATTAAACACATATGCGGAAGACTTTGAGATTATATTAATCAGAGAAAAATACTCAGGTATTACAATATGTGCCAGATGCACAGACTTAGAGCAGACTTCTCTTCGCTCGACTTACAGACTTATAGACTTAGAAAGACACAAAGCTTCAGACAGAAAAGAAGCTTAGAGACTCAGACTCCTAACTCTCAAAATGCTAATGCCAAATAATGAGCCCCTCTCCTCTTTTTATATAAATTTTTGAAGGAGGAGTCATCATGAAGACAAGACTCGAAGAGACTTGTGGTCCTACATGTCGTCCATCTAATCTTACTTTTAGGATTTGGTGGATATATTCACGCAGAAATCTCCAACCAAATCATCAACTTTATTTCATATCAACCGAAAGTAGATAGAACAGTACATCTGTCGGGGTTGTCGTGCAAGATTCCCCAATTAGATCACTATTAACAAGACATAAAGTAGAGAATCTTTGGAAATGTGGGTCAAACTTCACCAAAAGTCAGAGAAGTGCTCCGAGTTTCCAAGATTCTCTTTATTTGACATGACCATACCATATACAAAGTGGAGTTTAATGACGGAACCAGAAATGGCACCATTGTCGTCCATTTAGACATGAATTTACACAGTGGAGTTTGATATGTAAACCCACGGAAACCATTTATTCTAAAGGATAATCATTAAAATGTCTAAAGTTATAAGGATCCCAATGTTGAGTATATATTTCTCTGAACAGTTCAGGATCCTCATCACTTTCTTTTTGTTGATGAAGTATGAACTTGGTTCGGATTACCCATGGATGTTTTTCTCTTACGAACAACATCTTATATTCTTCTTCTGAAAATAGATCAGCAATAGTTTCAAGCCTTCTATTATGGAAGAGGAACATCCTGCCAACTTTTGATACTTGAGGATGTATTCCAACTGGATTTAGTCCAAACTTAAGCCACCATTCCATTAGCCAATCAGGTTCTGGACCTAAGATAAAGGAATCTGCAAATTTTATCATACAGTAATAATATTTATATATGTCTGTCCAAAGACAAACATTAAACCACATAGTTTTATACTGATGATAAGTTATATTAAATAGTTTTTCTTCTGGATTCCCATTTGGCCAATCTTGTACAGTTCTCATCCTATTAATTTGAAAAAAGTTCCAAGAAGGAGTTTCTTGCCATCTTTGTGTTTGCTGATCAAACCATTCTCTCATAGTAGACCTGATTCTGCTGAGATCTCTCATCTCTACTAATTTTTCTCTTGAAGCAGTGGTAGAGGCCTGATGCATTCTACCAAGTATATGCTGAGGAGGAAGCACATTTATATGTGTATTTCTTGAAAATCCAGGCAATCCCAATTCTATCTTTTCTGATGCTCTGAGCTGCCATTCTGGTATCCAATTTTGTTCAAAAATTTCCCAAGGAGTATTATCAGCCAGATAATGAGTAACAGGAGAATTTCATTGATCATCCAAAACATCTACGGTTACCAAGCTTTTCTTGCAATAAGCAATTTGAACATGCGATTCAGAAACAAATGGCAGTTCAATCCTTTTGGGAGGATTTTCACTTATACTTGGTAGTGTGGTAAAATATCCTGGTCTCTTGTTTGGACAAGTGCAAGAACCATGTGGTTCTACTACAGAAAGAAAAGGAGTTCCCAGGATACAATCAACTGGTAATTCTGAAATTTGAAATTTCATTCCTAAAGCATATTCCTCCAAGATTAAAATACCTTTAGGAACTTCGAACTGAAAAGAAGTATTTACATTTCCTAGCCCAGTGGCTGAGCCAAAACTAGGAAGCCAGTATTTTGCAGGGATAATATCTTTATGTAACAAATTTAAATCAGACCTAGTATCTATAAGTGCAGTCAAGAAAAATATTTCTTGATTTATTTCTAGCTGGATCTTGATATAATACTTTTGATACCTTACAGGCATGATTTTCATTCCTGTCATCCCTTGCATTTCTATTGTTGTCTGTTCTTGGAAAGCTGATTCAAAAGGGGCGTATTCAAGAGGAGGAGGGATAGATTCCAACCTTTCATTTATTGCTTTAATTTCTTGTCTTGCCCATGAATCAATCTTAAAACTGAATTCTGCATCTCCCTCCATTATCCTGACTTTCTCTTTTAATTCACAGACTTCCTTTTTGAGAGAGAAGACTTGTTTAGCTAAGTTTGTGATAGAGGTATTTTGTAACCTCAGCTCCCTATTGAACTTAATATATGTCTTTGTATTTTTATCAAAGGAAGCATCAATAAGCAACGACTGTCTTCTTTGAATTTCAGAGTGTTTTCCTCTTTGTTCTGCCTTGACAGTCTTGATAAAAGTCTCAAGGAGAGAATTTTTCATATCTCCTTCAGGGAGGCTTTTGATTTGAGCAAGCATTTGTGCCTCTTGATCCCCTGTGCTTTGGACCATACAAACTTTCCATTTTTCTTGAATTTCAGGTTCTGATTCTGAATCAGAAATATCAGTATTACTTTCACAAGAACATAAATTAGGATTGTTGCAATTACAATACTGATTCATCAAAATTTCCTTCTCTGAACTATATTCAAATTCAGAGGTGCTGCTAGAAGAAGGACAACAGCCTTCTTGAAGAAGATGAATTTCATAAGATGTATTCAAAATTATGTGTCCAAATCTGCATATCTTCCTGATCAGAAATCTATTTGTGAACAGTATGGCTTATACCTTACAAATCCAGCCAAGAAAAGAAAAAAGAAGCCAAAAGATTTCAGGGGAGAAAAGGGTAGAAAATACAAAGCTAAATATAAATATATGCCCAGAACTCACTATTATGAGTCTAAAGATATCAGACTCAAAAGTCATGCTCATGAAGCAAAACAAAGAGTTATTTGTTGGATATGTGTAAATCATGGGCACTATGCTCATAACTGTCCATAGAATGAAGCCTGTAGAAAATCTAAAGGAAAATTTTCAGAACAAAAAGCAAAAGAGGTCCGAGAAAGAAAACAGTTAGTCTTGAAGGCTCACTGTAATAGATGTGGGGCAAATAATCATGATACCAATGCCTGCCCTTATAATCCATTCAAACCAAAAGATGAAATTCATCTTCTTCAATAAGGTTGTTGTCCTTCTTCTAGCAGCACCTCTGAATTTGAATATAGTTCATAGAAGGAAATTTTGATGAATCAGTATTGTAATTGCAACAATCCTAATTATTGTTCTTGTGAAAGTAATACTGATATTTCTGATTTAGAATCAGAACCTGAAATTCAAGAAAAATTGAAAGTTTGTATGTTCCAAAGCAAAGGGGATCAAGAGGCACAAATGCTTGCTCAAATCAAAAGCCTCCCTGAAGGAGATATGAAAAATTATCTCCTTGAGACTTTTATCAAGACTGTCAAGGAAGAACAAAGAGGAAAACACTCTGAAATTCCAAGAAGACAGTCGTTGTTTATTGATGCTTCCTTTGATAAAAAAACAAAGACATATATTAAGTTCAACAGGGAGTCGAGGTTACAAAATACCTCTGTCACAAACTTAGCTAAAGAAGTCTTCTCTCTCAAAAAGGAAGTCTGTGAATTAAAAGAGAAAGTCAGAAAAATGGAGGGAGATGCAGAATTCAGTTTTAAGATTGATTCATGGGCAAGACAAGAAATTAAAGCAATAAAGGAAAGGTTGGTCTCTATCCCTCCTCCTCTTAAAGATTCCCCTTTTGAATCAGTTGTCCAAGAACAGACAACAATAGAAATGCAAGGGATGACAAGTATGAAAATCATGCATGTAAGGTATCAAAAGTATTATATCAAGATCCAGCTAGAAATAAATCAAGAAATATTTTTCTTGACTGCACTTATAGATACTGGGTCTGATTTAAATTTGTTACATAAAGATCTTATCCCTGCAAAATACTGGCTTCCTAGTTTCGGCTCAGCCACTGGACTAGGAAATGTAAATACTTCTTTTCAGTTCGAAGTTCCTAAAGGTATTTTAATCTTGGAGGAATATGCTTTAGGAATGAAATTTCAAATTTCAAAATTACCAGTTGATTGTATCCTGGGAACTCCTCTTCTTTATGCAGTAGAACCACATGGTTCTTGCACTTGTCCAGACAAGAGACCAGGATATTTTATCACACTACCAAGTATAAGTGAAAATCCTCCCAAAAGGATTCAACTGCCATTTGTTTCTGAATCGCATTTTCAAATTGCTTATTGCAAGAAAAGCTTGGTAACCGTAGATGTTTTTGATGATCAGCGAAATGCTCCTATTACTCATTATCTAGCTGATGATACTCCTTGGGAAATTTTTGAACAAAATTGGATACCGGAATGGCAGCTCAGAGCATCAGAAAAGATAGAATTGGGATTGCCTGGATTTTCAAGAAATACACATATAAATGTGCTTCCTCCTCATCATATGCTTGGGAGAATGCATCAGGCCTCTACCACTGCTTCAAGAGAAAAATTAGTAGAGATGAGAGATCTCAGTAGAATCAGGTCTGCTACCAGAGATTGGTTTGATCAGCAAACACAAAGATGGCAAGAAACTCAT
>JASDQU010589708.1:30350-47666 GCA_032191745.1 Picea mariana
TGTATACTTGGGGAGAAATCTATTCATTGATTACCAAAGCTTTAATTGGACTATGCACTAGCATGAAAGTTCAAAATTCTGTGTCTAAATCTGCATATCTTCCCGATCAGAAATCTATTTGTGAACAGTATGGCTTATACCTTACAAATCCAGCGAGGAAAAGAAAAAAGAAGCCAAAAGATTTCAGGGGAGAAAATGGTAGAAAATACAAAGCCAAATATAAATATATGCCCAGAACTCACTATTATGAGCCTAAAGATATCATGCTCAAAAGTCATGCTCATGAAGCAAAACAAAGAGTTATTTGCTGGATATGTGGAAATTATGGGCACTATGCTCATAACTGTCCAGAGAATGAGGCCTCTAGAAAATCTAAGGAAAATTTTTAGAACAAAAAGCAATAGAGTTCCAAGAAAGAAAACAGTTAGTCTTGAAGGCTCACTGTAATAGATGTGGGGCGAATAATCATGATACCAATGCCTGCCCTTATAATCCATTCAAACCAAAAGATGAAATTCATCTTCTTCAAGAAGGCTGCTGTCCTTCTTCTAGCAGCACTTCTGAATTTCAATATAGTTCAGAGAAGAAAATTTTGATGAATCAGTATTTTAATTGCGACAATCCTAATTTCTGTTCTTGTGAAAGTAATACTGATATTTCTGATTTAGAATCAGAACCTGAAATTCAAGAAAAATTGAATGTTTGTATGTTCCAAAGCACAGGGGATCAAGAGGCACAAATTCTTGCTCAAATCAAAAGCCTCCCTGAAGGAGATATGAAAAATTCTCTCCTTGAGACTTTTATCAAGACTATTAAGGCAGAACAAAGAGGAAAACACTTTGAAATTCCAAGAAGACAACCGTTGTTTATTGATGCTTCCTTTGATAAAAACACAAAGACATATATTAAGTTCAACAGGGAGCCGAGGTTACAAAATACCTCTGTCACAGACTTAGCTAAAGAAGTCTTCTCTCTCAAAAAGGAAGTCTGTGAATTAAAAGAGAAAGTCAGGAAAATGGAGGGAGATGCAGAATTTAGTTTTAAGATTGATTCATGGGCAAGACAAGAAATTAAAGCAATAAAGGAAAGGTTGGACTCTATCCCTCCTCCTCTTGAAGACGCTCCTTTTGAATCAGCTGTCCAAGAACATACAGCAGTAGAAATGCAAGGGATGACAAGTATGAAAATCATGCCTGTAAGGTATCAAAAGTATTATATCAAGATCCAGCTAGAAATAAATCAAGAAATATTTTTCTTGACTGCACTTATAGATACTGGGTCTGATTTAAATTTGTTACATAAAGATCTTATCCCTGCAAAATACTGGCTTCCTAGTTTTGGCTCAGCCACTGGACTAGGAAATGTAAGTACTTCTTTTCAGTTCGACGTTCCTAAAGGTATTTTAATCTTGGAGGAATATGCTTTAGGAATGAAATTTCAAATTTTAAAATTACCAGTTGATTGTATCCTGGGAACTCCTTTTCTTTCTGCAGTAGAACCACATGGTTCTTGCACTTGTCTAGACAAGAGAGACCAGGATATTTTATCACACTACCAAGTATAAGTGAAAATCCTCCCAAAAGGATTGAACTGCCATTTGTTTCTGAATCGCATGTTCAAATTGCTTATTGCAAGAAAAGCTTGGTAACCGTAGATGTTTTTTATGATCAGCGAAATGCTCCTGTTACTCATTATCTGGGTGATAATACTCCTTGGGGAATTTTTGAACAAAATTGGATACCGGAATGGCAGCTCAAAGCATCAGAAAAGATAGAATTGGGATTGCTTGGATTTTCAAGAAATACACATATAAATGTGCTTCCTCCTCAGCATATACTTGGCAGAATGCATCAAGCCTCTACCACTGCTTCAAGAGAAAAATTAGTAGAGATGAGAGATCTCAGCAGAATCAGGTCTGCTACCAGAGAATGGTTTGATCAGCAAACATAAAGATGGCAAGAAACTCCTGCTTGGAACTTTTTTCAAATTAATAGGATGAGAACTATACAAGATTGGCCAAATGGGAATCCAGAAGAAAAACTGTTTAATATAACTTATCATCAGTATAAAACTATGTGGTTTAATGTTTGTCTTTGGATAGACAGATATAAATATTATTACTGTATGATAAAATTTGCAGATTCCTTTATCTTAGGTCTAGAACCTGATTGGCTAATGGAATGGTGGCTTAAGTTTGGACTAAATCCAGTTGGAATACATCCTCAAGTATCAGAAGTTGGCAGGATGTTCCTCTTCCATAATAGAAGGCTTGAAACTATTGCTGATCTATTTTCAGAAGAAGAATATAAGATGTTGTTCGTAAGAGAAAAACATCCATGGGTAATCCAAACCAAGTTCATACTTCATCAACAAGAAGAAAGTGATGAGGATCCTGAACTATTCAGAGAAATATATACTCAACATTGGGATCCTTATAACTTTAGACATTTTAATGATTATCCTTTAGAATAAATGGTTTCCGTGGGTTTACATATCAAACTCCACCGTGTAAATTCATGTCTAAATGGTCGACAGTGGTGCCATTTCTAGTTCCTTCATTAAACTCCACTTTGTATATGGTATGGTCATGTCAAATAAAGAGAATCTTGGAAACTCGAAGCACTTCTCTGACTTTTGGTGAGGTTTGACCCACATTTCCAAAGATTCTCTACTTTAGGTCTTGTTAATAGTGATCTGATTGGGGAATCTTGCACGGCAACCCCGACAGATGTATTGTTCTATCTGATTTCGGTTGATATAAAATAAAGTTGATGATTTGGTTGGAGATTCCTGCATGAATATATCCACCAAATCCTAAAAGTAAGATTAGAAATATCAGTATTACTTTCACAAGAACAGAAATTAGGATTGCTGCAATTACAATACTGATTCATCAAAATTTCCTTGTCTGAACTATATTCAAATTCAGAGGTGCTGTTAGAAGAAGGACAACAACCTTCTTGAAGAAGATGAATTTCATCTTTAGGTTTGAATGGATTATAAGGGCAGGCATTGGTATCATGATTATTTGTGCCACATCTATTACAGTGAGCCTTCAAGACTAACTATTTTCTTTCTTGGACCTCTTTTGCTTTTTGTTCTGAAAATTTTCCTTTAGATTTTCTAGAGGCCTCATTCTCTGGATAGTTATGAGCATAGTGCCCATGATTTCCACATATCCAACAAATAACTCTTTGTTTTGCTTCATCAGCATGACTTTTGAGCCTGATATCTTTAGGCTCATAATAGTGAGTTCTGGGCATATATTTATATTTAGCTTTGTATTTTCTACCCTTTTCTCCCCTGAAATCTTTTGGCTTCTTTTTTCTTTTCCTGGTTGGATTTGTAAGGTATAAGCCATACTGTTCACAAATAGATTTCTGATCGGGAAGATATGCAGATTTGGACACAAAATTTTGAACTTTCATGCTAGTGCATAGTCCAATTAAAGCTTTGGTAATCAATGAATAGATTTCTCCCCAAGTATACATTTCATAGGGAAGTTTGAATACTTCCTCCATCTTGAGGTACTCCACAAATTTTCCTGGTAGGACGGCCAAGTAAACTTGTTTCCATAATAAGTTTTCACTTTCTTTAACCTCAAAAATTCTTTGTGTCCATTCTTTGTGAAATTGCTCATATTCAGACATCTTTCTGCATTTCATATCCATGAGAATAATCTCATGTTTGTCTGCAATTTCATTTTTTGTTCCACACCAGTGCTCAAGTATCAGTGTGGTAAGAGAACCAATCATATTGTTTACTGCAGTACCATCAGTGTGATATACGATATCACCTTCTTCATCTTTAAGAATTTCTGCTTCCATCTTTGTGATCATTAGAGGAGAAGAAATAACTTCCCACCACTTAGAGTTCCTGTAAAACATTGAATAATTGTTTTGCATGCCTCTACTTCAGTTTTACCTTTCATACACATGATTTTGTATGAGACATACATTCTGTCAATCATTTGCCTTATTTGTGCAATTGACAGATTATCAATGTTCCATTCTTGGAACCAATCTTCAGCAAAGGGTTGAGTATCTGGAAGCCTACCTTTTCAAACTAGATCCGGAGCTGATGGTCTGGTAGAATGATGTGGAAGGTCTTCATAGGCTGGATTTTTGACAGTCACTAAAGAATGACTATCTTTAGGAATCTTAGGAGAAGATTCAGGCAATTCCTCTTCTGGAGGAAAGTGCAATGGAAATCTTTTTACAATTTCTATTTCAGAGGATTTATGTACAGGAGATAGAATAGAAATATGAGAGCTTGGAAGGATAAAGGAACTAGGAATAGGTTTATCATGATGATTGCTTTTGCCTTTTATTTCTATCAAAGATTTTCCCATAGTAGAAAAGGCATTTCCTAATTCTTCCATTATTTCTTCATGGTTTTATCTATATTCTCTGGCCCTATAAGAAATTTCTGATAAAGCAGAATCCATTTTGTCTTTTACTTCAATAACTTTCCCTTGTATTTGATCCACATATTGTACTATGGTATTTGTGGATACCTGAAGATCCATAATTTGATCTTTTTGGGCATAGTCATTAGTTATGAAAGTATGTGTATCCATTCCTGTTAAAGCAGTATTAGTCCAATTTATCTATTCAGAAACTGATTGGACCTTTTTATTAATTCCGGACAACTGAATGGCTTCCTTAGATAATAACAAAGGAACTTCTTTTACTTTTTTAGCATTATCTTCTAACACAATTCCTTTGAAAGGTGGAAAAGTAGAATTTGATTCAGCAATGCTTCCATCAATGCTTTTCCACTTATGTTTTGGAGATTCTGAGGTCTCTCCTACCATTTGAACTACAGTTGTTTGTTTTAATTTCCTCCATTTAAAGAAGGAAATCCAACAATCTTCTTTAGTCATAAACTTCTGCCAGTCTTTAGATAGACTCAGATTTTCAGGGTTTGGTATGACTGTATTGAATTCTTTTGTTTCAAGATTTGTAAATAAATCCCAGTTCAACATTCTTTTGATCCATTCTTCAGGAATAGATCCTTTCTGACACCCTCTCATAATTGTATGAAATTTGTGTATTTCATCTATAGTAGGTCTTTGGATATCACTGGGTAATGGATTAGTAAATCTACAATCTGGAATGACTGTATCACATTGTTCAACATACCCTAAACCATACTTTGGAGTGCCAGGTGGTCTCATACCCTTATAAATGTCTTTGATTCTTGGATCCAATGATTATATTGAGGGCATGTAATGGATCATAAAGCAAAAATCATTTTCAGAAGTTGACACAGAAGATTCAAAGGTATTATGTACAGATCTAACAGATAATGAAGAATCCATGATAGTAGATATTACTATGTCTGCATAGAAAAGCAGGGCTTTTAGTCTTATGTCTTCTCGAAAGAAGATTAGACAGGCTCCTGTCCGACTGCTCAGGCAGAAACTAGCAAATCTTTTAGGAAGTCGCAGTAGTGGAAACTGTGCCTTTAAACAGCCCAAGACTACTGATACGGCTTCAAATGTGTCACAAGAGTGGAAATTGTGCCTTTAAACAGCTCGAGACTCTTGATACGGCACTAGATTCATTTACACACAGAGGTTTTAAACACTGGGAAAACTCAGGGTAACACACAGATATTTACACAGAAAAGAAACACAGAGCAAATAGCTATATCAGATCTAGGAGAGTCTGATATCATACTCGAGTTGAAAAGAAGGCCAGGGCTCTGATACCATTTGTAAAACTGCTCCACACGAACAGCTTTGTCAGAGGCCTCCTCTGTCAGAGTATGAAGCTTGACTGGTTTACGCTCTGTCTCATGCACTATCTCCTCTAGCCATCTGGTCTTCTAGTCTCTGCTACTCTCGACAGAACCAATATCGTCGGGTTAACCGCTTTACTCTGTCCGAACTATGAACCCCACCACCCGAAGTCCATCAGGCTTTTGCAGTTTTATGTGAACCCTATAGCCGGCTTTCCGTGGACCCTACTCACGTACAACTGCCCTTTTGTGGCCACCTACCTTAGTGGGACTCACTACCAGTGCTCAACCCTCCCTTTATACCGACTACCAGCGAACCTTATTATCTGGATGAGCGAACTATATCAGACAGTACCAAGGAGCATCGATTGTAGATATAGGCAAATAAGAGAGATCACAATGAGTGCATGATATTAGACAAACAGAGAAACTTTAGAGCATTAAACACATATGCAGAAGACTTTGAGATTATATTAATCAGAGAAAAATACTTGGGTATTAAAATATGTGCCAGATGCACAGACTTAGAGAAGATTGCTCTTCGCTCGACTTACAGACTTACAGACTTACAGACTTAGAAAGACACAAAGCTTCAGACAAAAGGGAAGCTTAGAGACTTGGACTCCTAACTCTCAAAATGGTAATGCCGAATAATGAGCCCCTCTCCTCTTTTTAGACAAATTTTTGAAGGAGGAGTCATCATGAAGCCAAGACTCGAAGAGACTTGTGGTCGTACATGTCGGCCATCTAATCTTACTTTTAGGATTTGGTGGATACATTCATGTAGGAATATCCGACCAAATCATCAACTTTATTTCATATCAACCGAAAGCAGATAGAATAGTACATCTGTCGGGGTTGTCTTGCAAGATTCCCCAATCAGATCACTATTAACAAGACATAAAGTAGAGCATCTTTGGAAATGTGGGTCAAACCTCACCAAAAGTCGGAGAAGTGCTCTGAGTTTCCAAGATTCTCTTTATTTGACATGACCATACCATATACAAAGTGGAGTTTAATGACGGAACTAGAAATGGCACCACTGTCGGCCATTTAGACATGAATTTACATGGTGGAGTTTGATATGTAAACCCACAGAAACCATTTATTCTAAAGGATAATCATTAACATGTCTAAAGTTATAAGGATCCCAATGTTGAGTATATATTTCTTTGAATAGTTCAGGATCCTCATCACTTTCTTCTTGTTGATGAAGTATGAACTTGGTTCAGATTACCCATGGATGTTTTTCTCTTACGAACAACATCTTATATTCTTCTTCTGAAAATAGATCAGCAATAGTTTCAAGCCTTTTATTATGGAAGAGGAACATCCTGCCAACTTCTGATACTTGAGGATGTATTCCAACTGGATTTAGTCCAAACTTAAGCCACCATTCCATTAGCCAATCAGGTTCTGGACCTAAGATAAAGGAATCTGCAATTTTTATCATACAATAATAATATTTATATCTGTCTGTCCAAAGACAAACATTAAACCACATAGTTTTATACTGATGATAAGTTATATTAAACAGTTTTTCTTTTGGATTCCCATTTGGCCAATCTTGTACAGTTCTCATCCTATTAATTTGAAAAAAGTTCCAAGCAGGAGTTTCTTGCCATCTTTGTGTTTGCTGATCAAACCATTCTCTGGTAGCAGACCTGATTCTGCTGAGATCTTTCATCTCTACTAATTTTTCTCTTGAAGCAGTGGTAGAGGACTGATGCATTCTTCCAAGTATATGCTGAGGAGGAAGCACATTTATATGTGTATTTCTTGAAAATCCAGGCAATCCCAATTCTATCTTTTCTGATGCTTTGAGCTACCATTCCGGTATCCAATTTTGTTCAAAAATTTTGCAAGGAGTATTATCAGCTAGATAATGAGTAACAGGAGCATTTCGCTGATCATCAAAAACATCTACGGTTACCAAGATTTTCTTGCAATAAGCAATTTGAACATGCGATTCAGAAACAAATGGTAGTTCAATCCTTTTGGGAGGATTTTCACTTATACTTGGTAGTGTGATAAAATATCCTGGTCTCTTGTCTGGACAAGTGCAAGAAATACAACGCTAGATGAAATACACAGATTATATCAGAATCATAAATTTATTTGTAACACACAGATATTTATACAGAAAAGAAACACAGAGCGAATAGCTATATCAGATCTAAGAGAGTCTAATATCATACCCAGGTTGAAAAGAAGGGCAGGGCTCTGATACCATTTGTAAAACTGCTCCACATGAACAGCTTTGTTAGAGGCCTCCTCTGTCAGAGTATGAAGCTTGACTGGTTTGCGCTCTGTCTCATGCACTATCTCCTCTCGCCATCTGGTCTTCTAGTCTCTTCTACTCTCGACATGACCAATATCGTCGGGTTAACCGCTTTACTCTGTCCAAACTATGAACCCCACCACCCGAATTCCATTAGGATTTTGCAGTTTTATGTGAACCCTATAGCCAACTTTCCGTGGACCCTCCGCACCTACAACTACCCTTTTGTGGCCACCTGCCTTAGCGGGACTTACTACCAGTGCTTGGCCGTCCCTTTATACTGACTACCAGCGAACCTTATTATTTGGATGAACGAACTATATCAGACAGTACCAAGGAGCATCGATTGTAGATATAGGCAAATAAGCGAGATCACAATGAGTGCATAATATGAGACAAACAGAGAAACTTTAGAGCATTAAACACATACGCGGAAGACTTTGAGATTATATTAATCAGAGCAAAATACTCGGGTATTACAATATGTTCCATATGCACAGACTTAGAGCAGACTGCTCTTCGCTCGACTTACATACTTACAGACTTAGAAAGACACAAAGCTTCAGACAGAAGGGAAGCTTAGAGACTCGGACTCCTAACTCTCAAAATGCTAATGCCGAATAATGAGCCCCTCTCCTCTTTTTATACAAATTTTTGAAGGAGGAGTCATCATGAAGCCAAGACTCAAAGAGACTTGTGGTCCTACATGTCGGCCATCTAATCTTACTTTTAGGATTTGGTGGATATATTCACGCAGGAATCTTTGACCAAATCATCAACTTTATTTCATATCAACCGAAAGTAGATAGAACAATACATCTGTCGGGGTTGTCGTGCAAGATTCCCCAATCATATCATTATTAACAAGACATAAAGCATAGCATCTTTGGAAATGTGGGTCAAACCTCACCAAAAGTCGGAGAAGTGCTCCGAGTTTCCAAAATTCTCTTTATTTGACATGACCACACTATGTACAAAGTGGAGTTTAATGACGGCAACCCATGGAACCCGAATGGCACCACTGTCAGCCATTTAGACATGATTTTACATAGTGGAGTTTGATATGTAAACCCACGGAAACCATAAATGTATTTAATCATTTTCAATAAATCTAGAAAACCTTTCAGGATAATGCAGGGTATCCCAAATTTTTGTATAGATTTTTCGGGCTATAAAAGGCAGTCCATTTATTATTATTTTTCGGGCTAGAATAGTTCTTGATTTGATTGCCCATTGGAAATGTTTAAGGATGAAAAGTCATAAGATTTCTCCATCATTTGGCCCCTGAAAGAAAAGGTCCCGGACAACAGAGAGAGATGTACATGATCTTATGATATGAGGATCTATTGCCCCTTTATTGAGGCCAAAATCTTTCCACTAGTCTGCAATCCAAATTGGAGGTCTTCCTGCAGCTACAGAATTTACACTTCCAAATTTAACCAGAACTATGAAGTCTTCTTGTTGAACAAACTCCCACCATAATTTTCTGTACTCATGATAATTTATGCTTGTTTCTGGGAAAATAATATCAGGATTTCTTTCAGGCCAATGAGATAATAACCGAGGTCTGTTTAAGCAAAAATATTGCTGATTATGATCTTGATCCTCTTGTATATCCCAAATTAGCGTTATATCATGTAAAAGATTAGTTAGAGCATGTTGTGCTTGAGCTGCTCTTTCATTTATTTGAGTAATCATGGGGAATAAAACATTTGATGTTCTTCTTCCTCTTACCTCCAGAACTAAGCTTGAATATGGGACCTGAGTAGTTTGGGAAAGAATTTTTGTGCTCCTTAGTTCCCAACGAGGTACCGAATCTGCTGAATAAGATGCCCAATCTAAGGAGTCAGGAGTGTCTACTATTCTTTCTATTCCATCTCTTAGCTGCACAGAGATTAGTAGACAGAGATTTTGTAAATGTTCTCTACTCAAAAAATATGTAATAGAGTTGTTTGCTCCTTTGATATGTTCTATAGATAAATCAAAATTGCTAAAGAGAGCTTGCCATCTAGCAAATTTAGAATCTCCAGGATTTTTTAGATCTTTGTTAAGGACTTTATTCATTGCTGCAGCATCAGTCCTTAAAAGAATTTTTTTATAGATCAAATAAATTTCAAATTTATGTATGGCATTTAAAGCAGCTTTGATTTCTTTATCTAGAGCAGAATAGTTCTTTTCTGCTACTTGCCATAAACCAGAGGCAAATTGAATGACCTCTTCTTTTCCTTTGTCCTTGACTTGTTTTAACACTGCTCCCTAGCCAATATTGCTTGCATCAGTTTCTACTATCTTTGGAAGATCATCATCAGAGATGTGCAAGATTGGAAGATTCTTGGTCTTTGCCTTAATATTTCTCACAGCTTGGGTATGGGCTTCTGTCCAGGGGCTTGGTTCCTTCTTTAGCCTATTATTTATAAGTTTTCTATCTTGGGCACATTTTTTATAAAAATGGCTTATGTAATTCAAACTTCCCAAAAATATTTGTAGCTATGTTTTATCAAGAATTTTATCTGGAAATTTATCTACAAATTCCACAACATGAGTTTGCAGAGTAATTTGGCCATTGTCAATAGTATGACCAAGAAACTTTATTTGAGTTTGAAAAAGCTCAATCTTTTTCTTTGATAAGACTAGGCTAGCTTGCTTGATCACCTGTAGAAGCTTCTTCAGATGCTTAAAATGATGATCTATGGATGAAGAGAAGACAAGAATGTCATCAATATAAACAATAAGCCAATCAAAGTATGGCTTGAGAGTATCATCCATAACCCTTTGAAAAATTGCAGGAGCATTCTTCAATCCAAATGGCATCACATTCCATTCATAATGCCCAGCAGGGATGTTAAAAGCAGTTTTAAATTTATCCTTTTCACTAATGGCCACCTGCCAAAATCCTGACTTTAAATCGAACTTTGAAAATATTTTGGCCCCTGCAATTCTAGTGACCAAACTGCTTTTATTTGGAATGGGATATGTATCATCAGCCAAAAATTTGTTTAAGGGTTTGTAATTCACTACTAATCTAGGAACTCCTCTGATTTGTTCTGAATGTTTATTTACATAAAACCCATAACAGTTCCAAGGACTAGTGGATTTTCTAATGAGTTCTTAACCCAATAAACCCTTAATTTCTTCTGCGCATAGCTTCTGATATTCAACATTCATTGGTATAGCTTGGCTTTTGCAAGGCTTCCCTTGGTAGTCTTCTCTATATGGGAGGGAAACTTCATGTTTCTTTTGTTTCCAAAAGGCAGTAGGATTCTCTGAGCAGACTAAGTTAATGAATTCTTGCTTTAATAGAAGAATTTTTTCTTGTATGTCTTCCCTTTTTAATTGATCTTTTATTTTGATTCCTGTTTGGAACTGCTTCAGTTCTTTTATTGTTTCATTCTTTCTGAGGCTTAAGTGAACATCATCTGAGATCCTTGGGTTAGATACAAAAGGAAGTTTAATTGTGACTCTACCCCGTGGGGAAGGGACTGCGATAAAGTATCCTGGCTTTTTTGGAGTTACCATGGTTGAACCATGAGGCGAGACTGCTGCAAGAAAGGGAGTACCAAGGATACAGGCAACAGGAATGTCTACTAAGAGAAATTTTAACTTTAGGCAATAGTCTTGGAAACAAAGAATTGCTTCTGGAATCTGGAATGAAATATCATTTGGAATGTTTCCTAGTCCCACAACCATAGCTTGAGTTTTTTCCCATAAGGATACAGGGATAACATGCTTATTTAGCATGTTCAAATCAGATCCAGTATCTATCAATGTCCTTAATCTGAAATGTAAATCTTGAATTTTTAATTCAATCAAGACATGATATTTCTGATGCTTAACCTGAAGACTTTCATCTTCTTCTTTCTTCTGCTTTGGAACATTTGCCATGGCTTTCTTGATTTTGTTGATCTCTCTTCCCAAATCGGATATAGACAAGGTGTGTACTGGACAACACATAAGGCTAGATTTCTGAGGAACTAGCACCCTTGAAAGGGCTAGATATTTCTCTTTGTAATGCCAATCATAAAAGGATACATAAATATTCTCCTTATCCATAAAATGTTTCCAGTTTTGGGCTAATCTAACCTTTTCTTCATTTGAAGTCTTTTTGGCAAATTCTCTTGCTCTTGGATGAGAGAACAAATCCCAATTTAACATTTCTTTCATCCATTCTGATTTAACTGTGTCTTTGATACATCCTTTAGAAAGAGAAAGAAAATTTTTAATTTCTGGAGCAGATGGTCTTCGTATATCATTTGGGACATAAGCCTCTTTTCTCTGATTTATTTCTGTACAATGGTTATTCTGAATAACTAGAACATGGGAGTCATGTGGGAAAGGAATGTTAGAACATTGAGGATGGGGACATTGGTATTTTGCAGTAGAGACTGGTGGAGGTACATTTGTCCTTGGATTGTGATTGGCATGCTCAAATTGTATCCTTTCATTTTCTTCAAATGCAGAAAGAGTAGATAGGGTAATTAAGTCTCCACAATCAAAACATTTTACTGCAAAAGGAATTTTTCCCACTTGGTTTGCTAAGGACTGTAGTGAGGCATGTAAACAGAAAGATGAATAAGGAAATGTAGGGGTAGACTTTATACAAGAAGAAGATCTGGAAAGATTTCTTTGGGGAAAAGAAATAACTGCAGAGCCCAAAGTTTCTTTAATTTGGGTAGAGGTGATAGATCTTGGTATTGGTGCCCTTGGTGTATCAATGACCCAATCGGTCAGGAATGATAGGTTTTCCCATTTTATGGTACAATGTTCCATCTTTTGATTCAATGGATCTGTTATGACCAAAGTGATTGATTGAGATTCTTTGCTAGGGGTATGTAAGACAACAAGAAATAGAGTGTTGGTATGTCTAAAACATCCTCTAGCTTGGATGGATATATTTGTCCTAGTAGGACACATGTCAAATCCAGTTGTTCAAATCTGCAATTTTAATATATTTGCAATATTCTCATCAAAGGTATAAACAGAGAAATTTGGATAACAGTCAAAATATACAGGCCCATTTTAAAGAGGGGAAACTATTCCTCCTATCAGGGAATCAGTGAACTTATTATGGGTCAAATCTCTGACTATACATAACACATAAGAGTCTATTCCCTTATGGACTAGTGGGCTGATTCCAATTCTGATACATCCGAAGAGAAGGTAGTTGGTTCCATGTTTTTTGGCATCCTTTTGGACTTCTTTTGGATTGATAAGGGAAATCGTTTGATTGATGTCACTGTTCTGCTGTATTCTACTTACAGATTCTTTTACAATGACTCTGGTCATAGCTTTAAGATGAAACATGTTTAGGTCTTGATATACTCTGCTAGGAGAGATGGGAGGTAATTTCCATGCATATTGGGGATTTAATTCGACTTCTTATATACTTGCATGATTTATACTTTGACTTCTATTGAAAGCAAACATTGACTCAAGGCTATTTACAGGGTCAGATCCAGAGGTACTTGATTCTTCAACATTTCTAACTTCTCTAAAAGACTGACCTGGAATCCATTATAGTAGATATTACTATTTCTGCACAGAAAAGCAGGGCTTTTAGTCTTATGTCTTCTCGAAAGAAGATTAGACAGGCTCCTAGCCGACTGCTCAGGCAGAAACTAGAAAATCTTTCAGGAAGTCGCAGTAGTGGAAACTGTGCCTTTAAACAGACCGAGACTACTGATACAGCTTCAAATGTTTTGCAAGAGTGGAAACTGTGCCTTTAAACAGCCCGAGACTCTTGATACGACACTTGATTCGTTTACACACAGAGGTTTTAAACACTGGGAAAACTCAGGGTAACACACAGATATTTATACAGAAAAGAAATACAGAGCGAATAGCTATATCAGATCTAAGAGAGTCCGATATCATACCCGGGTTGAAAAGAAGGGTAGGGCTCTGATACCATTTGTAAAACTGCTCCACACGAATAGCTTTGTCAGAGGCCTCCTCTGTCAGAGTGCAAACCTTGCTTGGTAGGGCTGCCAAGTAAACTTGTTTCCATAATAAGTTTTCACTTTCTTTAACCTAAAAAATTCTTTGTGTCTATTCTTTGTGAAATTGCTCATATTCGGACATCTTTCTGCATTTAATATTCATGAGAATAATCTCATGTTTGTCTGCAATTTCATTTTCTGTTCCACACCAGTGCTCAAGTATCAGTGTGGTAAGAGCACCAATCATATTGTTTACTGTAGTACCATCAATGTGATATACGATATCACCTTTTTCATCTTTAAGAATTTCTGCTTCCATCTTTGCGATCATTAGAGGAGAAGAAATAACTTCCCACCACTTACTTAGAGTTCCTATAAAACATTGAATAATTGTTTTGCATGCCTCTACTTCATTTTTACCTTTCATACACATGATTTTGTATGAGACATACATTCTGTCAATCATCTGCCTTATTTGTGCAATTGACAGATTATCAATGTTCCATTCTTGGAACCAATCTTTAGCAAAGGTTTGAGTATCTGGAAGCCTACCTTTTCCAACTAGATCAGGAGCTGATGGTCTGGTAGAATGATGTGGAAGGTCTTCATGGGGTGGATTTTTGACAGTCACTAAAGAATGACTATCTTTAGGAATCTTAGGAGAAGATTCAGGCAATTCTTCTTCTGGAGGAAAGTGCAATGGAAATCTTTTTACAATTTCTATTTCAGAGGATTTATGTACAGGAGATAGAATAGAAATATGAGAGCTTGGAAGGATAAAGGAACTAGGAATAGGTTTATCATGATGACTGCTTTTGCCTTTTATTTTTGTCAAAGATTTTCCCATAGTAGAAAAGGCATTTCCTAATTCTTCCATTATTTCTTCATGGTTCTGCTAGATTCTCTAGCCCTATAAGAAATTTCTGATAAAGCAGAATCCATTTTGTCTTTTACTTCAATAACTTTCCCTTGTATTTGATCCACAGATTGTACTATGGTATTTGTGGATACCTGAAGATCCATAATTTGATCTTTTTGGGCATAGTCATTAGTTATGAAAGTATGTGTAGCCATTCCTCTTAAAGCAGTATTAGTCCAATTTATCTATTCAGAAACTAACTGGACCTTTTTATCAATTCCAGACAACTAAATGGCTTCCTCAGATAATAACAAAGGAACTGCTTTTACTTGTTTAGCATTATCTTCTAACACAATTCCTTTGAAAGGTGGAAAAGTAGAATTTGATTCAACAATGCTTCCATCAATGTTTTTCCACTTATGTTTTGGAGATTCTGAGGTCTCTCCTACCATTTGAACTACAGTTGTTTGTTTTAATTTCCTCCATTCAAAGAAGGAAATCCAACAATCTTCTTTAGTCATAAACTTCTGCCAGTCTTTAAATAGACTCAATTTTTCAGGGTTTGGTATGACTGTATTGAATTCTTTTGTTTCAAGATTTGTAAATAAATCCCATTTCAACATTCTTTTGATCCATTCTTCAGGAATAGATCCTTTCTGACACCCTCTCATAATTGTATGAAATTTGTGTATTTCATCTATAGTAGGTCTTTGGATATCACTGGGTAATGGATTAGTAAATCTACAATCTGGAATGAATGTATCACATTGTTCAACATACCCTAACCCATACTTTGGAGTGCCAGGTGGTCTCATACCCTTATAAATGTCTTTGATTCTTGGATCCAATGATTCTATTGAGGGCATGTAATGGATCATAAAGCAAAATTCATTTTCAGAAGTTGACACAGAAGATTCAAAGGTATTATGTACAGATCTAACAGATAATGAAGAATCCATGATAGTAGATATTACTATTTCTGCACAGAAAAGTAGGGCTTTTAGTCTTATGTCTTCTTGAAAGAAGATTAGACAAGCTCCTGGCCGACTTCTCAGGCAGAAACTAGCAAATATTTTAGGAAGTCGCAGTAGTGGAAACTGTGCCTTTAAACAGCCCGAGACTACTGATACGACTTCAAATGTGTCGCAAGAGTGGAAATTGTGCCTTTAAATATCCCGATACTCTTGATACAGCACTGTATTCGTTTACGCACAGAGGTTTTACACACTGGGAAAACTCAGGGTAACACACAGATATTTACACAGAAAAGAAACACAGAACGAATAGCTATATCAGATCTAAGAGAGTCTGATATCATACCCGGGTTGAAAAGAAGGGTAGGGCTCTGATACCATTTTTAAAACTGCTCCACACGAATAGCTTTGTCAGAGGCCTCCTCTGTCAGAGTATGAAGCTTGACTGGTTTGTGCTCTGTCTCATGCACTATATCCTCTCGCCATCTGGTCTTCTAGTCTTTGCTACTCTCGACAGGACCAATATCGTTGGGTTAACCGCTTTACTCTGTCCAAACTATGAACCCCACCACCCGAAGTCCATCAGGCTTTTGAAGTTTTATGTGAACCCTATAGCCGACTTTTCGTGGACCCTCCGCACCTACAACTGTCCTTTCACGGCCACCTACCTTAGCAGGACTTACTACCAGTGCTCGACCGTCCGTTTATACCGACTACCAGTGAACCTTATTATCTGGATGAGCGAACTATATCAGACAGTACCAAGGAGCATCGATTGCAGATATAGGAAAATAAGCGAGATCACAATGAGTACATAGTATGAGACAAACAAAGAAACTTCAGAGTATTAAACACATATGCAGAATACTTTGAGATTATATTAATCAGAGAAAAATACTCAGGTATTACAATATGTGCCAGATGCACAGACTTAGGGCAGATTGCTCTTCGCTTGACTTACAGACTTACAGACTTATAGACTTAGAAAGACACAAAGATTCAGACAGAAGGGAAGCATAGAGATTCGGACTCCTACCTCTCAAAATGCTCATGCCAAATAATGAGCCCCTCTCCTATTTTTATACAAATTTTTGAAGGAGGAGTCATCATGAAGCCAAGACTCGAAGAGACTTGTGATCCTACATGTCGGCCATCTAATCTTACTTTAGGATTTGGTGGATATATTCATGCAGGAATCTCCAACCAGATCATCAACTTTATTTTATATCAACCGAAAGCAGATAGAACAATACATCTGTCGGGGTTGTCATGCAAGATTCCCCAATCATATCACTATTAACAAGACATAAAGTAGAGCATCTTTGGAAATGTGGGTCTAACCTCACCAAAAGTCGGAGAAGTGCTCTGAGTTTCCAAGATTCTCTTTATTTGACATGACCATACCATATACAAAGTGGAGTTTAATGACGGAACCAGAAATGGCACCACTGTCGGCCATTTAGACATGAATTTACATGGTGGAGTTTGATATGTAAACCCACGGAAACCATTTATTCTAAA
>JASDQU010589709.1:54721-74174 GCA_032191745.1 Picea mariana
ATTTGTGGCATGCTCCTAGCCACACCATTGACTGTGGTAGGCTCCTGGACATTGTAGACCCTCCTATTGTTATTTTTCCTATGTGGACAGTCTCTCAACATATGTTCTTCTCCACAACCCCAACATTTCAAGGGTTCTCTCTTTCGGTTATCAGTCTTGCCGGGAGCTGCTCTAGAGCGTTTATTACCACTCTAAGATGTAAAATTCTATTGATATACACTTCTAGTATGAAGGATCATCTGAGAACTTTTCCCAAGGTTCTTAAATCTTGAGGATATAAACCCTTTCTTCTTCAATAAAGGATTACTTTTCTTCTTCCAATCCTTATGAGGTTCTGTCTTATTCTTGAATTGCTCATAGCAATACCTTGCCTTCCGGATAGTATCTTCTAAGGCATTTGGCTCATCAAATTCAATTCTTTCCCGGAAGGACTGAGGCAGTCCACTAATGAATAATTGCATATTTACCTTTTCATCCTTTATGTAGGGCACATACCTTATCAACTCAAGAAATTTTTTGATATACTCATCTATTGTGAGTTTTCCTAACTTCAGTTCATAGAACTCCTTGGTCTTCCCATCAAAGTATTTCTCTGACAAATGCTTCTTCTTGAAGTATTTCTCAAAAAAATTCCATAAAAAATACTTCTCGTGGATTTCTTTCACATTCCTAAGGTCCTACCACAAAATGGAGGCCTTTCCATTCATGTTGAAAATGGTTATTCGAGCCTTTAAGTTTTTAGAGTAGTCATGAACTTTGTAGTACTTCTTCAAGACTAATAGCCAAAATTTTGCTTCTTCCCCCTTCTTAATTTCTCCATCGAAAGTGGTTGGTTTGGATTTATTAAAATCTTTCGGGTCATGGCTCTTGGAATGTTTCCTCTTCTTTCTTTTCCTCTGAAAATGTGAACTGGTTTTGCTACTAGAATTTCCCTTGGACTTGTCAGTTTCCTCACTAGAGGATTATTCCATTGAGTGTCTCTTGGCTCCATGTTGGGCCTTCTTTGAGGTGCTCCTCCTTGTGTGGCCACTTTCAGGACCATGATTTTGTATCTCAGATGGACTTTGGGTTTTCTTAGTATGATTAATTTCCATATGACTGGATGTTGGTCCATGTTGTAGCTCCCTTTGTATATATGATAGGCTTTACAGTAGGACTGTATTAATTTCAGTTTTCTTTTATTGTTCTTTTATCAGTCTTTCATTGTCAACTGTACATGAGGCTTCTTATGGTTTCATCCAATTCTGGAGGGGTTTCTGCCACCCTCCTTTCATCAGTCTCTTCCTCTCTATTGTGGGAGATTTCTCCTAACTCATGGTGTGTCACCATCCTTTACGGTGCAGTTTTCCTATTGTCCACTGATTGCTTGAGTGTTGATAAAACATTTTATGTTAGTTAATTACCTACAAATTTAGGAAAAACACATATAATTTATAAGGTGAAGTCAACTTCTTTATTTGGAACACTAACAACACACATTTTAGACTTTCAAAACATATAACAACAACATAAAGTATCATTCCTCTTTTCAGTGGTGGTTTAGATAAGTTTCTTATGAATGGGGTAAGATAGGGTGTTACTCCCTTAAACGTTTTCTAATACAACTTTTATGCGACTCGTTCATGAGCCCAAGCAGGCCAAGTGTTGTTGCCCGCTCTGATACTAATTTGTAACACACCCAACCCCTAAGTAGACCTTTTAGGGATGGGGCATCAAAATTTCGCTTTCCTTAATCATATCGAATACCCTTTTCGATATTTCCATTCTCTTCTACTCACCAAGAAATTTCCAACGACTACTACCATGCTCAAATCCAAGCTCTAGATTGGGAGATAGGCCCTTCCAAAACTCTTCGGGCATTATTAGTCAAGGGCCACGTGGAATCCACGTAGGTCATTTTTATTCGCACCATCCCAAGTTCCCCGAAGTCCCAGATATTCCCAGGTGTTCATGCATCTATGGTGGAATTCCATCCATCATCCAATCCGATGACGAAAATTCATCCTCGTTTAACACCTAGGCTTAGGAGGAATTCGGCGTCGCAGCACCCAAATTTTCCTAAAGTCCTGAACTATCAATGGTTTTGGGTACTCCACTAGATGTTAGGCCATGCGAGCATGCGCCAGGCGGATGACACGTGGAGAGGGAAGAGATGACACATGGCCCCCTCAATGGGTGAAACGTGTCACATTCTAATGGGCTCATAGGCTCTAAGAAAAGCATGAATCAAGGTGACACGCAACACGTTGAATCGTGGCTCCACGTCACCTTGGGTGATGTCAACGTGCCATGTCACTCCAGAATGGCAACCTTCCAATGCCCCTTATATCCCACATTTGAGATAGATCCACATAGATTCCCTAATCTACAATCTCCATTACTTCACGAATTTGGTGTTAGGGTTTTGGTTGTGCAATTTCCTTTTTACTCTCGTAGTGGTTAGCATCGGACTGAACATAGTCTAGATCGAATGGTCACAAGAGGTTCTGAAGCACCCTCAGATATACAGTTCTCATCACTTCGCGAGTTCGACGTTCAGGGGTTCTACTCACTCCACACTCCCTTTCTCCCATAGTGGTCAATGTTGTACTAACCACGACGTAGATCCAATGGAAGACATTTGGCAGAAGACAAGGGTGACATGTGGCCCAATCAACTAGTGACATGTGTCAAGGTCTATTTGACACATGAAGTCTATGAAGGTCCCGAATTAGGATGACACGTGAAACACCTACTATGGGTACATGTCACCCTAGGTGACATCAACATGCCATGTCACTCTGGCCTTCGTAGCTCCGATGATATTCTCATTCACCATCATGTCAAACCTCTCGGAGTAGGATTTCGTCGAATTAATTTACGCTATCCTTTTAGTAGGCTCGATTTAACAGTTGAGAAGGGTCTCAAAGGATCCTTAGATCCATGATCCATGTTAATTCTCAACTCCAACATTCAGGGGTTTTGGTGTTACGACACTATTTTTCTCCCAAAGTGGTCAACGCCGGATTGACTGCGACATAGATACAATGGTCATGGAGGCTTCCGAGTACCCTCAGATCTATGGCTCATGTCACTTTGTGATTGGTAACTGAGTTAGGGTTTAACAGTGGGACATATCCCACATTCACGGTTAGGGAAACCACCATATGTCAATCAACCTCGTTGGTAACTGAACTAGTAGGTTGCCTTCAGTTGGTTTTGGAGGTTGTAAGGTCATGACATCTCAGAGCTTCGAATTTATGGAGTTCCAAAGCCAGAATAGCTTAGCTACTTTTGGATCTAGCGAAGGGTTTCCATGTCTTGGTCATAGGGATCCTTCGATCGGTCTCGGGGTTGCACACCCAGCTCTTAGTTGTGATTTTATTTATGTCGTGGGCATGAGCCTGTGGTCTCTTGGATGACTTGTTTGAAGGGAGTGCCTCCCATTCATGGAGCTTAAGTTCTAAAACATAGAAAGGTACCCTTTGAGGAATCAATGAGACTAAATCATTCTAGCGAAGTATTCCCCGACTCTTATCTTGTGAGACCAATCCTTGGGAAAATTCCCTTAAGGACTTTTCGAGCAATAATGAAATCGTAACTTATTCTCATCTTCATTTGAAAACCCATGTCTAATAATTCTCTTGTTGCTAAGAAGAGGAAAACAAAAACCATGCATTTTCAGGGCTCACAGATAACAATTCACATTTCTAATGATTAATCAAACAATGTAAAATTTAACCATAAACACAGACATTCAACCATCACTTCCATTCTAGTACACAGATTATAAAAATACGTATCAAGAAACTAGGGTTGTGAAGAAACTACTGAGAAGGGTGCATGTTTCCTCCCAACCGTAGGCAAAACCACTCCTGAATGAATTTACCGTTGGCCACCCCCTAGATAGACCATGATGCTATGAGAGAGACTCTTCTTTCTTGTTTAGTGACAGTTGGACAGAGGTTACTTTCATCCTCTCATAGAGACTTGGAAATTGGTTTTCTTTTCACCAAGCAAGGGGGACTGCAAAGAGTACCTTCTCAGTCACTCGTCTTCTTCCATCCCCATTTATCATATTGGATTGAAAATGCTACTAACAACTTCTTGCATTCAAAGCAAGCTGATTGTTCAGTTCTCCTCAGAACCCTAAGAGTTTCACTTACTCTCTCTCTCTTTTAGAAAATGGTCTCCCGACTCATCTCTCTTTCCCTCTCCCTCTGCCCACAAATTCCTTTTATTTTCTTTCCTTCCTCAACAAGGTTGTGTGGGTTTGAATCCCCATCTCGTGGTCAGGTCAGGAAGTATTTCAAATGGGTACTCTTCCCATCTCCTCATTATATATTGAGGAGGACTTCCCAACTGCCAGCCTAACTGGTAACTTATTTTTGGGTCAGAGGATTGTTTTGCATCTAAGAAATTTAAATCCAGTAAGGTATTGGTCTGGTGGGGGTCATCTCAACCATTTCTAGTACCCCTCATCATCTCTCTCATAGAATCATGGTCTACCTTGGAAACCCCCCCCCCCTTCAACAGATATGCAACATTATCCATTTTTAATTAATAACATAAATACATACATTACCTTTATAACAAAAGGTTTCATCAAATCCAACATTCACACATATTCAGTATGCCACGGTCTTTTGGCAATTTATAGTTATATTTACAAGTTGGGGGAAATGGGGGTATTGCATCTACCCTGTCAGAAAATATGATGACCAGTACATGAGATGGACGACTCTGCGTTTGAAAAGAGACCAAATGGTGTTGGAGTAAACTAACATATTTCATACCTTTCACTCAAAGTTGGGCATCAAAGACTCTGAGCGGCACCTGGTTTTGATGTACCACACTGGTCTGCACAGATACATTATGTAGAAATGGATTTCTTGGACATCTCCTCACTAGGAGCTGCTTATTGATATGCAATCCAAATTGAGCAAAAATCCAAGCAGTGGAGTAAGTAGGAGTTCGGATTTGCAAATACACCACAACAAAAGCATCGCAAAGGAAACCCTAACTCAGACCACAAATTTTTCCCTCTTCACGATACATTCAAAAGGTGAAAAAAAGGTCACTATTGTTAGCGTTAGAAGTCGCCCCTGGATTGCTTGCAGGAGCAAAGCCCAACGCCCATCAGGTTTTTATGTCACGGTTTATTTAATGGGGTGATCGGATGGGTGAAGACTCAAGATAATATAGCTTTAACTCGGGAAACTAGGCTTGGTATGTAGAAAGCAAGGGAGGTCTTGATCCAACTTCCGTTAGTAAGTTGATTAAAGGGTGGTACATGGAAGACTTGTAAGAAGGGTGAGTAAGACTGCCTCGGGTAGCAGGCCTTCGGAAGCTTGAAGAAGAAAAACTCAGAAGCCAAGATCCTCTTGGTCCAGAGTTTCAAAGAGATGAGGGGGTGACTCGACTGAATCCTTCAATTCCGAGTCATTTTAGCGCTGGGAACATCACAAGAACTTATTAGAAACAATGTGACTATTATAGTAATCCAACCTACATCATCTTATAACAGCCACAGCTCGACTAGATCCTCCAATTTCGAGTTGTTCTAACATAGTAAACAAAGAAATGGAAGGAAAGCTAACGTCCATAAAGTAAGAAATATCAAATGCCTTCTATATTAACCAGAGTGACCAATGCTTCATAAAAACCTTACAATCGGGAGCTTTTCTCAACCATCGATACCTACAAAAATACAAAGACTGAGTCTATATACTTAGGAAAAATCACCTCACAGAGGCGTGTCCAGTCACCCAAAGCTTGGTGTCCCTTCAGTCAAACTCGTACTGATATCTTTCTTTAAGCGCCATCTTAACTACGCATGGCTCCTGTAAGGAGGGTAGCTGAGCCATTAAGTGCTCGGCTAGCGTGCGCGGACTTCTCTGTCAAGTTGAGGACTTCGGCATGGCTTCTTTGAGAAAATCGATGCACAAGACCTCTGCAAGTAGGCGGCTCACCAGACCCTCCATTCCCCTCACTTAATGAATGAAAGGAGGTCTCAACCACTCGCTCTTGCCTTCATTTACTTCAATGCTAGAAACAGTATTGGGATCAGGTCTGATGGTGCCTAGAGATCGCGATGATCCCCTCTGTAACTGAACTCGGTGCCTTTGGCCTTCTTTACACATCTCCTTCCTCTCCCCAAGTGACCATGGGCTGTGATCATGTGCTTATTTCCAATGCGCTTTAGGCGTTCGCGAATGGGAAGGAGTTATTCCTGCAATTTGAAATCACGATGAGCGAAACGCCGAGACAGCTCAATCTGGTGCCACGCATCCCTCTGAGATCTGACGGTCTTGAACTCACCTGACATTTCTGTGGGCCCGGGTCCGGGACTCTCCCGGCATCTCATGCATCGAAACACAACAGAGCTGCTTTTCGGGTTTTGGAGTCACTATGGGTGAAATGCCGAGATGGCGCAATCTGCTGCCAGGTGTTCCCTTTAGATGAACTGCTGAAAATGCTTCGTGATGTTGTGGGCCCCAGCTTTGGCGATTTCAGTGCTGTCGGGGTTCGGGGATTCGTGATGTTCAAAGATATAAAACCTTCACCATATGAAATCCCGAATGTCGAAACACCGACGTGGCTAGATCTTGTGCCACACGTCCTTAGGATGAATGGACGAGGGGGCATTCGATATTTGAAAGGGAGCCGCTCTCGTTTACAAGCTCGCTTGAAGTGACTTAGTGCTAGGACCACGGGCTCGGCTCTAAAGGCACTTTCGGCATTTCGTCGATCGACGATTTCAACTGCAATGAATGGGGGGTTCCTTGTTACCTGAAACTCCGATATCCGATACGCCGAATGGAAGCCACCTATCCCAATTGGATCGGACGACCCAGGTTTGTAGTGGATTATTGGAGCTATCTCTTGCATTAACCCTGGGACAATTTGGCAGCCCCGAAATCTCGACGACCATTGATCATGTTTATAGGTGGATATCAGCGGCTGTCAGCAAAACTTCACCCATTCGCCCGAATTGTAACTGAACAGAGGCTCCTTCGTGCTGTGCTTGGGTGCTTCCTGAGCAATCCTGTGGACCTGTGTACCTTTGTGCCCCAATACCAAAATTGTTGCTAACATTAGGCTCCATGGGGGATAGAGTCGTCCCTGTGATGCTCTAAGGACTCATTTTGCAGCTCCAGTGCCTTGTTGTTGGGCTATGGGGTCACCTACTAAACCGAGACAACAACAATAATAAAACTAAAACAAAGAATAGGAAAGACAATATTTACAAAACATAGGAGCCATTGAAGGCTCAGACTAAACATTTTTTAAGAAAATGCCCATTTACTGGGCTGCCGAAAAATTCTTAACCCTCCAAATCCCGCAACCTGTACGTGTTATTTGAGAAATTTTCAGAGATTTTGAAAGGGCCGATCCACAAGGCTTCAAATTTGTTGTGTTTCCCCTTATCTTGCTTAGGAGCATCCCATTTCAGCACCAAGTCTCCTATCCGGAACCACTCCTTCTTGGCCTTCTTATCGAAAACCTGCTTGATCTTTTGCTGATGGTCCTGAATTCTGTCCACTGTTTGCTCCCTGGCCTGTTGGACCTCCACTAGCTGATGAATCCTTCTGATCATGTCATCAGGCTCCTTCTGATGATCCTGGAGGAATTTTGCTACAGGAATGGATAAATGAGAAGGGAAAACAGCCTCCGCCCCATAGACTAATTGTAAAGGAGAGACGCCGATAGATCTCTTTGTGGTCACTCGGTCGGCCCATAGAGCAAATTTTAATTTGGAATGCCAGGCCTTCTTGTTGTCTTCCAATAGCCTTTTGATGATCCTTATCAGGCTTTTGTTGGAGGATTCTGCTAAACTGTTTCCCTATGGATAATATGGGGTGGAGTGAATCAGCTTGATTCTGAACTGCTCGTAGAACTTGGCCAACGACTCGGACCCGAAAGCGGCTGCGTTATCAGTGACAATTTTACTCAGGCAGCTGAATCTCTTGATGAGGTCCTCCAGGAATCCAATGATTACCTTGTGGGAAGCACTCCTGGTAGGGATAGCTTCAATCCACTTGGTAAATAAATATGTAGCAGTCAGGATCCACCTGTGATGCCCACTGGAAGCAGGGTGAATTTCTCCAATGAAATCTAGGCCCCACTGCTGGAAAGGTCCTAAAACTACCACCAAATTTAATGGCAAAGACTTGAGCTGATGCTTTCCTGCAAATTTTTGACATTTGATGTAGGCTCTGACCCTTTTGCAGACATCAGTGAACACGGTAGGCTAGTAGTATCCAGCTCTGAGGATTTTGTGGGTTGTGTCTTTCCAGAAATGGTGCCCTCCACATAGGCCGCTATGAAATTTAGCCACGATCATTTCGGCCTCTTGTGGACTCATGCATTTTAAAAGCACCCCCAGGGGGTCTTTCCAGTATAACACTTGATCGATCAGGTAGTATCTGACTGCCTTGAGCTTCAGAGCTCTTGATTTGTTCCTTTGCAGGCCGTCTGGGGGCCGCAACTCTTGCAGAAAGTATATGACATCCTTATACCAAGGACATCGAGCTAATGGGGGCTCTCTTCGAGGGTCCATTTCAAACAGCTAACTTTGTGGAATTCCTGAACATTCTTTTATGAAACTTATCCCCAGAGCTTGGCAGTTTGCTTCAGCTAGCAACTTGGCTAAACCTTGACCTTTGATCAATTTGGTGGGCCTTATTTCCAGGTCGAATTATAGGATTTTGGCTATCCATTTACTCCTTCTCCCGTCTATGTCAGGCTGAATAAGAATGTCTTTAACAGCAGCTGAGGGGATATAGGCAATGATCTTAGACTGCAGGACGTAGGTTCTAAAAGCTTTGAGAGCTTACTAGATCATAGGCCTGCTTCTCCATAGTGTCATACCTAACTTCGACATCCCTCAATGCTCGGCTGAAATAAGCAATAGGCTACTCTAGCCCACTGTCGTTTTTCTGTAATAGAACAAAAGCCACTGTGTCAAGGGAGGCAAAGGAGAAAATAAGGAAATCCTTTGAGTAGTCGGGACTGATAAGCACAGGAGCTTCAGTCAGAGCCTTCTTGATTTGCTCAAAGGAATGTCGTGATTGAGGGGTCCACCTTACTTTGTTTCCTTTCTTCAACATGGTTGTTATAAGTTTTACCTCCTCAGCAAAGTTAGGCATAAACCTTCTTAGAAAATTAATTTTACCGAGGAAAGATTGGACCTCCTTCTTGGACCTCGGGATCGATAAGGCTTGTATCGCCTCAACTCTGATGGGGTCAATTCTGACTCCTTCCGCTGATACTATGTGGCCTAGTAACTTTCCCTCCTGCATGGCGAACAAAGATTTCTTGGGGTTAAATGAGATGCCAAAATTTCTGCATTTTAGGAAAACCTTCCTAAGATGACGACGGTGTAGTGGTGAATGTTGTCTTTTCCTTGTCCTCGGGCAGAACAGAAACTTGATTGTAGCCAGAGAAACCATCAATCATGGACATCCTGGAGGCTCCTGTTACCTTCTGCAGTATATGTTCCATCTTTGGTAAGGGGTAGTTATCCTTTCGTAAGCTTCCGTTCAGGTTTCTGAAGTCTACACAGAGTCGGATCTCTCCATTCTTTTTCCTTACTAGCACCAAGTTGGCCACCCACTCTGAATATCTCAGTGGTACAATGATCTGAGCTTGAAGCAGCTTCTTCACTTCCCTCTCCATGATAGGAAGCAACATAGAATTGATTTGTCTCAGCTTCTGCCTAAATGGCTTTGCCTCCTCTTTTAATGGGATTTTATGCTCGATGACAGAGGTGTCATAGGTTTTGAGGTCTTCATAGGTCTAAGCAAAAACATCTGCAAATTCCCTCAAAAGTCCAATGTATTCAGACCTCTGCTCCTTTGTTAGACTTCTTGACATTCTGACAAACTTGAGCTCACCCTCAGTCCCAATGTTGCACTGAATAGTACCAGTTTCATCCTCTGAGGTTTCTCCCTTTAACGACACATCATTTCTATCAAACACCCTTTCTAAAGGAACCAGTCCCCTTGGAATATGATTACTGGGCAACTGCACAATGTTACGCTCTGCAATCTTATTCAGAAAATTACCCCCACCAAGCTTTTCTTCAGAGACAGAGTCTTGGTCGATGTGCATCTCTGAAAATTCTTCGACAGTCTCCAAGAACTTCTTGATCTCGATATCATCCTCGAATACCTTCCAATGTTTGACGTTGTTAGGTATGGAGGGCATGTATTTCACTTCTACATCATATATGTATTTAGGCGGCAAGGGTACTTTGAAATTACTTACTGATGTAGCCAATGAATCTGCCATTGTGTTCTCCTCTCTTGGGATGAAATAAATGTTAAATGCTGAGAAGAAACTATCAACTAGGTCCCACGCCTCATTTCTGTAGCTTCTGAGTCGAGGATGCTTAGCCTGATAGGCGTTTCTGATCTGTTGGACCACCAACTCTGCATCTCCAAACACTGTTACCTCCTAAATTCCCGTTTCCCTCACAGCTCTTAATCCCAGAACCAGCGCCTCATACTCTGCCACATTGTTGGTAGCTTCAAATTCTAATTTGTATGACAAAGATATGATTTTCTGAGCAGGTGACACAAAGACCACCCCAGCTCCAGCACCTTCCCTGGAAGAGGCTCCATCAAAGAACATTTTCCACACAGGGGTGATGGAGGGAGGAAAGTTAGGGGAAATGGTAGGATGCTTTCTGAGTTCAAGAGGAGGTTCGGGAGCATGGGTGAGTTGAAGCACACTAGAACCTAGATCAGTATCTAAGGCAAAGATGGGATGGTTGGTAGGGTTGGCCTCATCACTAATTATATAGGCTAGTTGGGCTTCCCTGTATAGTCTTCTATGCTCTCCTCCAAACACTAGGATAGTAGCGTATGTGAGGTCCATCTGCAAGGTTCCCCCCAGTCTTTTTATCCAAGATCTCGATAACAACATACTGAACTTGGGGGGGGACATCGTCCACTACAATATCCATGACCACACTTTTCATGGGTAGTTGAAACAAGGTCACGACCAGGTCTTTGATAACTCCTAGACACTGAAATTTTCTGGATTCAAAGGAATAGAGGTCATGATAGGCTCGGGTGACTTCTAGTCCTAACTCTTCCATGACAGTTTTGGGCATGAGGTTGTGAGAGGCCCCCGAATCCATCAAGCAATTGTGCAATACCTTGTCATGTATGTTCAAGAAAGTGTAGAAAGGAGGGGATGAGTCATTCCTATCTTCTACCATAGGACCTAGAATAACTGCAGGCTTTTCATCTTGTAAATTGATGGAGTCTGTGGGAAGGCACATGACCTCAGACTGTAAAATCTCAGAGAAGCGTTTCTTGAACCCTTCATGCTTAATCAATTCTGTCAGGGGCACAGGGATTCTGATTTTTTGAATTTCATGCTCGAAATTAAAAGAAGATGAGAGCTTTGGGATTTCTCTTATTTCGGGAGAATGAATCTGGATAATGGGAGAGAGGGGTTGGGTCTTCTTATCTCTGTGACTGTCTACTTCTTCATTAGTAGGCTTCTCTATTCTAGTGGACCGCTCAGGAACGTCAAGCGCTATAGTATTTTTCTTGGACCGCAGATCATACCTACCTTGGCCGCCACTAGTTTTGTCTCCCTTACTCAGTTCATTTAGCTGACTGTCCATGAGAGACTCCTTGTATGCTGATTGAGTGAGATGAGGAAAAGGAGGAGTGTCCCCGAAGCATTGGATTTCAGGATCCAACTCATTTGTTTCCCCTTCTTCTCCTTCGGCCACAAAATTATTTTGAAAAGGGGCCTGAATCTTCTAGTCTTCTCTGTCTCTTCCCTTCTCCCTTTGCATAGCCAGGGAAGCAATATTGTTGGACCTTCTGAAACCTCCTCCCTTTTCGACGTTTTGGGGGCCTTTTTATGTTTTCCTCCCTTTTACCCTCATTCTCTCCATCTCTGCAGACAGAGATTTCACCATCCTGGTAAGTTCATCCACTTGAGGGTGGGGCACCGATGGGTTAGAAGTCGAGGCTTCCGACCTTCCCTTTCTCCTGTCTGCATTGGCCTTGTTTCTCAGTCTATCAGCTGCTAATACATTAGATTCAACTTCTATGGCTGCATCTTGCATTTGAGCCAAGGAGGTTGCTCTTCTTTCTCTCAATAACAGGCAAAAATCGGGGCCAAATGCACTAGCATAAGAAATTTTGGCTGAGGCTTCTGAAGGCTTTATTTTGGCAGGGATTTTGTTATACATTTTATTGAATCTTTTGTAGAAGTCAGAGACAGACTCTCCATCCATCTTCCTCAAAGACCCAAACTCTTTCATGTAATACATGAAATCCTTCCTATCTCCCCACTGCCTCAGGAAAGCACTATCTAGAGCTTCAATCCCAGCAATAGATCCTGAAGCCAATCATCTAAACCACTTCCTCACCTCGCCATATAGGCTCTGGACGAAGACTCTCATCCATACATCTTCATTTTCTATGTTGAGGTTGTTTGCATAACTATAGAAAGCAGCCAGGTTCTCCTCTGTAGTTACGTCCCCTTCCCCAGTGAACTTGGGCATGTATTTCAAATAATCTCTAGCAGGGAGAGGATTCATAGGATGGGGTAGAATTAAGGGAGCATATCTGGCAGCGACTATGGAATCCATTCTATTCAGAGGGGGATTAGCACCAGCCATAAGAATATTAGGTGGAGGAGAACTCGGAGGAGAAGGATTTCGTGAAGGGGCTACTGGGAATGAGTCCCGAAGTGGAGTGGGAAACAAGAGGGGATTTAAGGAGACAGCTAACGAGCTCAAGTCAGCGGGTGCTTCTCTCTGCACAGGAGTAGTAAATATAGGAGCGGGGAAATCTTCTGTGGTTTTGGGTCTATGCCAAGGTACAGTTTCGGGGGAGAGGGGAGTGACAAGGTCTTGTCCCTTCAGTCCTAGACCAGGAGAGGAAAACTCAACAGGAACACTCCCGAAATTTAGGAAATGGGAAACTTCAGAAACAGGTCTGTCAAGAAACTGAGGAGGAGGAAACGGAGTTCCCATGGAAGGAGATGGTGGATTACCTAGTTTGGTGGTGGACGCTTCTTCGTCAGAGGCCTTTCCCTTTCTGAGCACCACTTCTAGATCTGTTTCAGGTGTAGCTAGAGGCAATTGTGGATGAGACTGCGTATGTCTGCCTCTAAAAGCCACAATTAATATGGCAGGTTCGCCCCAGTGGGGTCGTCACAATGGAGTTGCTAGGTGCACAACAACAATCTTGATAATTCTGATATCTGATGCACCTTCAGAATCAGTTAATCATTGTCGTTCAATCCCGAGGAAAATATTCAACTTCGTCCCTAGCAATGTCCCCAGAAATGTTAGCATTAGAAGTCGCCCCTGGATTGCTTGCAGGAGCAGAGCCCAACACCCATCAATTTTTTATGTCACGGTTTATTTAATGGGATGATCAGATGGGTGAAGACTCAAGATAATATAGCTTTAACTTAGGAAACTAGGCCTGGTATGTAGAAAGCAAGGGAGGTCTTGATCCAACTTCTGTCAGTAAGTTGATTAAAGGGTGGTAGATGGAAGACTTGTAAGAAGGGTGAGCAAGACTGCCTCGGGCAGCAGGCCTTTGGAAGCTTGAAGAAGAAAAACTCAGAAGCCAAGATCCTTTTGGTCTAGAGTTTCAAAGAGCTGAGGGGGTGACTCGACTGAATCCTTCAATTCCAAGTCATTTCAGCGCTGGGAACATCACAAGAACTAATTAGAAACAATGTGACTATTACAGTGATCCAACCTACATCATCCTATAACAGCCACAACTCGACTGGATCCTCCAATTCCGAGTTGTTCTAACACAGTAAACAAAGAAATGGAAGGGAAGTTGATGTCCATAAAGTAAGAAATCTCAAATGCCTTCTATATTAACCAAAGTGACCAACGCTTCATCAAAACCTTACAATCGGGAGCTTTGCTCAACCATCGATACCTACAAAAATACAAAGACTGAGTCTATATACTCAGGAAAAATCACCTCACAGAGGCGTGTCCAGTCACCCAAAGCTTGGTGTCCCTTCAGTCAAACTTGTACTGATATATTTCTTTAAGCGCCATCTTAACTATGCATGGCTCCTGTAAGGAGGGTAGCTGAGCCATTAAGTGCTCGGCTAGGGTGCGCAGACTTCTCTATTGAGTTGAGGACTTCGACATGGCTTCTTTGAGAAAATCGATGCACAAGACCTCTACGAGTAGGCGGCTCGCCAGACCCTCCATTCCCCTCACTTAATGAATGAAAGGAGGTCTCAACCACCCGCTCTTGCCTTCATTTACTTCAATGCTAGAAACAATATTGGGATCAGGTCCGATGGTGCCTGGAGATCGTGATGATCCCCTCTGTAACTGAACTTGATGCCTTTGGCCTTCTTTACGCAGCTTCTTCCTCTCCCCAAGTGACCATGGGCTGTGATCATGTGCTTATTTCCAATGCGCTTTCGGCGTTCGCGAATGGGAAGGAGCTATTCCTGCAATTTGAAATCGCGATGAGCGAAACACCGAGACAGCTCAATCTGGTGCCACGCGTCCCTCTGAGATCTAACAGTCTTGAACTCACCCGACACTGCTGTGGGCCTGGATCCGGGATTCTCCTAGCATCTCGTGCATTGGAACACAACAGAGCTGCTTTTCACGTTTTGGAGTCGCGATGGGCGAAATGCCAAGATGGCGCAATTTGCTACCAGGTGTTCCCTTTAGATGAACGGCTGAAAATGATTCATGATGTTGTGGGCCCCAACTTCAGTGATTTTGGCGCTGTCGGGGTTCAGGGTTTCGTGATGTTCGAAGATATAAAACCTTCACCATACGAAATCCCGAATGCTAAAACACCGACATGGCTAGATCTTGCGCCACGTGTCCTTAGGATGAATGGACGAGGGGGCATTCGATATTTGAAAGGGAGCCACTTTCATTTACAGGCTCGCTTGAAGTGACTTAGTGCTAGGACCATGGGCTTGGCTCTAAAGGCGCTTTCGGCATTTCGCCGATCGGTGATTTCAACTGCAACAAATGGGGGGCTCCTTGTTTCCCGAAACTCTGATCTCTGATACGTTGACTGGAAGCCACCTGTCCCAATTGGATCGGATGACCCAGGTTTGTAGTGGATTATTGGAGCTATCTCTTTCATTAACCCTGGGACAATTTGGCAGCCCCAAAATCCCGACGACCATTGATCAACTTTATAGGTGGATATCAGCGGCTGTCATCAAAACTTCGCCCATTCACCCGAATTGTAACTGAACAGAGGCTCCTTCATGCTGCGCTTGGGTGCTTCCTAGAAAACCCTGTGAACCTATGTACCTTTGTGCCCCGATACCAAAATTGTTGCTAACAACTGCAGCCACTACACCCTCGATCCAAGATCTTTCTATCCAACAAAAGTAGGTCAACAAGATTGTAAAGGAGCATGAAGATATTTTTTCTTCTCCTTCGAGGGTGCCTGCACACTACCACATCCCACATTCCATTGACTCGGTGCCTGGTGATCCTTTACCCAATGGTCCAATCTATAGACACTCCCTTCTAGAGAATGAGAGTCTTCCATATGTTCAGCATAGCTCTATTGACCATAACCCTTTTTAGGTGTGCTTGGGGTTCCAATCACTAGCCCCCATTGACATAGCTCTTCTTGTTACATCTTCACCGACAGAGTCCTCCCACACTCATACCAAGGTAGATCATGCATCCATATTTGTTGAATGGATTCGAATCCAACACCTCCACCAATAGGTTCATGGAATCCTTCCACAGGTCAAGTACAACCAGGACAATTACTTTAGCAAGGCAAGTGGCTCACTAAAGTTTATATTTAGCAAAAGTTTCCCCATCTCCCAAGGGAACTTGGTGCAATGGGGACCATTGCTTCCTAAGGGGGGATGATTGATGTAGGTGGATCTCTGTGACCATTCATCTTCTCCACTAAATCAATGTTTTTGAGCCTATGGTTTTGATAAATCATGATATTCACCCTTTTGATGGGGAATGTAATGTAATGACATCCCCATTTGTATTGTAATGTAATGCCTACAATGTTGATGCATTAGATCCCATTAGAACTTCGCAATTAAGTGTGCTTGAGATAGATTAGTATTGGGATGGGTTACCTCCTTGGAAGTCCTAGCATTTTACATGCCTATGACATTTTGTAAACTTAGACCAATTTATCCCACATGCATCATGAGAAATTTTCTTGTTGAAAAAGAAGCGTAACCAACATCTCTTTCTCTTCAGAGATAAGCTAAGCTACATCTTTCTCTTCAAAGATAAGCTACCCCATTCTAGCCAGTTGGGTGTCATGGAATTCTTTACATCAACCCTCCTTGATCACGAAAAGGGAGTTCTCCTCAGAGATAAGCTACCCCATTCTAGTGAGTATCAACCTCACGAAAAGGGAGTACATTTTGGTATGCATTTTTTCATTAATTTTTTCCATGTAAAACTTTCCGACATCTAAATACAAATTCTACTTAATAAAAATAAAATAAATTATAAGTGAAGTGTTATGATTTTTTTAATTTTTTGATTATATGTGTGTGTGTGTGTGTGTGTGTGTGTGTGTGTGTGTGTGTAATGAAGGTGGAAAAATCTATTATAATTTGGGCATTCACTTTCACTCCTACAAGATGCCTTTGGGTCTTACTCTATGACCAAAAGGCGGTTTAAGTCTAAATAGTATTAACAAGAAAGTCAGTGTCCCTTTTGATCATCCATAAGGCTACCCCCAATATAATCATATATTTTTTAATAATGTTTAAATTTTATCCCATACATAAAACCAAATACTACTCTATCGTAATTTAATACATTATAGATCATAAATCACAACTTAATAATTAATAATAAATATTCTTCATCATCTATCAAATTTGTATGGCAAATATGAATAAGGTAAATTTCATATATTTTTTAATCGATAGTTAACTAGCGCAACCACATAATCTGTGGTTGATTAACATCGATAGGCAACTATCTTGGAGCTACCATGGCGCAAAAAGCGTCCACTCATGGTTGGTAAAAAAGATGAGAGTAAAAAGGTTGAGGGTAGTGGTAATAAAAGACAGAAAGCTGGTAAAAACTCTAATAGGAATAACCTTAACTCTAATTCTAATAGGAACAACTTTAACTCTAATTTTAATAGGAATAAACTTAATCCTAAATTTAATAGGAATTACCTTAATCCTAATTTTACCTTAATTTTCTATGTTAGTTTTATTTGGTAATTCTCTATATTTGTTTTATTTAGCTTGGCTTTAATTTTCAAAGTCACAAATTCAATTTTGAATGCTTATATACTTAATTTAATTTGTTAAGATTGTAATCAACAAGGGTTGCATGGCAACGCAGTCCCTGCCGAGTTAGTTGGGAAATACATGTTGAACAATGAAACTTAATATAACTAAATGCACAAGTAATGAATATTTTTTGTAAAAAGTTAATAATTGAGGGATGTTTGTTATTCAAAATGTATAATGAACCGTAAGCTGAATGGAACTATAATATTCATAAATATAATATAAATATAATAAATATATTGTAAATATAATATAAATATAATAATAAATAATATATTAGATAATACATATAATATAAATATAATAATGCATAATAATAAATACATAGTACGACATTTTATATTTAGATGTGGTGAGTGGTGAAATTCATTGATTATGTAATTAATTCTACATATTGAAAAACGTGAAGGGAACAATAACACTTCAATTCTATCAACCAATTAGAAATGAGAAACACAAACATTTTTATTATATCCAAAAATGTATATTTGTTTTCCTATGTTAAACATTACATTGCATACACAAATTTATGGTAAAACGCAAATTAATGTCACATCAATGTCACATCAAAAGAAAACTCATTGCTATAGTCTCATGGCAGGGACTAATAATCTAAAGACCATTAATGTTTCTATTAATTTAAATGAACTTCCAACACAAATACTCGGCGAAAACACATGAATTAAGATTTCATAAAATAAAAAATAACTATGGGAAGGCTCCTCTGGATGGAATCTTAAATGAGGGAGGAGTGCACTATATATGAATAAATAACCTTCCTCTGGATGGAATATTAAATGAGGGAGGAGTGCACTATATATAAATAAATAAAAGTGTAGGGTCTCTTGAATAAAAAGAATGGTATATATTGTAAAAGAATTAAATAAAAGTGCAAGGTCTCTTGAATAAAAAGAATGGTATATATTGTAAAAGAATTGTGTAAATATATGGAGTAAATAATTATATATTGTAAATGAATGGTGTAAATAAAAAGCATCCACCTACTGTAAGTTCGCGGTTTGTTATCTTGAAAAAAAGCCTATAATAAAAGTTACTATATCCATGCAACACGTCCTTTTTGCATGGATGTAGAAACTTTTGCAACGAGTCCTTTAATTTATATGTTAATTTTCAACATATTATATAAGTTTTTTGAATTCCATTTGAATTTTACATGGAAGGAAAGAGTTAATAGTTAATACCCTATGCCCAACAAGGATACAGGTCTCCTAGATGTCCATTTATGGTGAAGGCGTTGGATATATTGGGCGCAACACCTATCAAATTCACTTGATTCACATCCGAGATGGGGTCTCCAATTCTGCCATTCTCTTGTTCAAAGACAACATGATCACTCATTTGAATCAATATCAACCATTAGACATACAAACATTTGGGTATTCAGTCTCATTAATACAACTCATTACCTATTATAATAGGAATTTCGGCTTGGAGTGTGGAAAAACGATGTAAGCTTCCTTTCTTAGGATGGATTACTGTAGCTTCATACACCATAGCTGAGATATTGATAATTAGGTTTAAGATTATTAGGCATTCTTAGATCGATTTCAAGGTCAAAGAAAAAAAAGGACGACCATGATACCTAATGGAAGTTAGTAGGTTATGAAATTGGTGACCAACCTGTACAATAGAGCAATTAAAGTTGTTAAATAAATTTAATGGATTCCAGTGCTATATTATTTTCAAGTTTGTTTTCCTGGTTCAAGAATCATAACATATCGGTGCAAATACCAACCGCTAGGAGCGTCCATATCCATCATAACCTGATAAGGATGAGTTATGAAAAATTATAAAGAAATAAACCGTTATTGGGCAATACAATGACTAGATAGGGATTAGCCCTACTTACTGATACGAGTCTGGAGTTCTTGAGAATTCCCTCTATGTCGAGATCATTACTTTCTACTATGAATTCAATGTGTTAGGTTTATATTGGACATGCAACATTTGATAGTTGAATATGAAAAAACCCTTGACTGAAATAATCAATTGTAATTAATTAAAGTGAAACGACAAAGAGGGAGTGCAAATGTCAATGTAGCACACCATCCAAAGTTAGCCTGATGAAGCGCATACCTGGTCAAGCCAGGGAGTGGAAATTGCCCGCGCAATTCTAACTGATTTAGAGGAAGAGGACATTTGGCCATGCCCCCTT
>JASDQU010589710.1:7993-18552 GCA_032191745.1 Picea mariana
GGTTGGATCCTCCTTCCAGTTGCAGCTGGAAAACAAAGGAAGTTGGTGCTTCCAATGAATGTAATTCTTTAAGACATATAAGAAAAAACATTCCGTGGTTTTCTACCGATTTGGGTTTCCACGTAAAACACTGGTGTATTGTTCATGTGTGTGATTGTTTATTTATTACTGCTCATTTTTGGATAATAATTCTACATTTATATAACATTTGAAGAAAAAGGATTATAATTACGTTATTACTGATTCACCCCCCCCTCTCAGTAATCCAACATCCTTCAAAGTACCATGATAGGGGCATCCAAATTTGAACAAAGTATGAGATCAAGTAAAGCCAATGTTCATAAGATATACCAGTCCTTAGATCATACAAATTAAGCATTTACTTAAGATATAAGACACATAAATAATTCACATCAAGTATCCCCTTCAAATTTCACATTAGCTCAGTTAATTATGTAAGTTAGCAAGCTTGAATATGGGAGGACCTTCATCTGACCCAATTAGGTGTGCCAACCAAAACAATGAAAGAAATGACACAATTAGAGGGATATATCTCGAGGGAAATCATGCAAGAATAGAACCCTTCAAGAGTAAGTGTGATAGGGGTACATGTTGGGCTTACTTTATGGCTTATGGAGCCATGGAATCCATTTCTATGAGTGCCTCTGGGGAGAGTGGGCTTTTTCTTGAGTTATCACTTCCTAAGTGCTAAATTTTTTAAACCCTTTAATCTACCCTTTTTTTTGTCCTCTTATCATATTTACAAGTACCCTTTGCAAGGTTTCAAGTTATAGCGTCACTGCTTGGGACTGGGGAGAACGCAGAAAGGGTATATCTCAAGTATGGAATGGATTTTAAGAGTCCTTTGATATTTTCTCTTTTTTCTTTAGCAGTATTGTTCTTTTGCTAGCAATTGTTATCAACCTCTGGGCCTTTATCCCCTCTTCTCATGAGAGAATGAACCATTACCCATTATCGAAGTTTAGTACATTGTGACATGCTTTAGGATGGTAAGTGTTAAGTATGCGCGGGGAGGGGACAAAACATTACCCTTGTGAGGGCCCCCTAGTAGTACCCCTTTTCCTTGGGGTGACAATATGGGACTAGGGCACGGATGTTGGCCACCAAGGTGAAACATGGAAACAAACATACCTTTTTGATTTTATGATCCATTCTCCAACTTCAACCAATGATCCTCATCAACATGCCTAGTATATTAAGCACCACACTTCGTGTGAAATAAGGACTAACATACCTCATGGCGACACTCTCTTACCATAACCCATACACTGATTTGACTAGATGTGATGAGCTTGGTTGATCCAAAGTAGAAGAGACAATTTGAGGGGGCTTGTTGCGGTGCTACGGTGGACATGCTGATCATCATCATCATCATCAATGGGATCACTGTCTTCATTGTGGGCCATGAGACATGATCTCCTCTAGCTACTCTTAGGATGGGGGGTAACACTTCCCATCCTCCCAAGTGTTCCTTTAACTTTTTCTCATAAAATCTTTAGGCAAGAAACCNTTGTTGCGGTGCTACGGTGGACATGCTGATCATCATCATCATCATCAATGGGATCACTGTCTTCATTGTGGGCCATGAGACATGATCTCCTCTAGCTACTCTTAGGATGGGGGGTAACACCTCCCATCCTCCCAAGTGTTCCTTTAACTTTTTCTCATAAAATCTTTAGGCAAGAAACCAAGAGTTATAAGTTTGAAGCTTAAAAAAAAAACACATCCTACTCTAGGTAACATAGGAAGCTTAGATCAAGAATGCATGCTAATAAAACATTCACCAACAACAAAGAAATGCACTAACTAGTTGAAAACAATATGAGTCCAACCTCTTAGCAATTGAGAGTGAAAAAACATCCTGTGCATAGAGATGACAGTCCCCCTTGGGTAGGGAGAATGGAAAGTGCGATTCCTTCACTTTACAACACTAAAGTTGAGGAATCCAAGGAGGTGCTTACCTGTTTTGAGACCAAGCCTAAGAAAATTGTAGTAACTTAGTCCAACTAAAACCAATTTGGATCTTTAAGTAGATAGTAAAGAGATGAAAGTGAGCCACAAAAGAAAATAAATTATCAGAAGATTGAAGCCATAACTTTATCTCCATTCTCGACACCTTATTTATTTTCACTGGCTATGATTCTTCTGTCCTACTAGCCCACACAATAAGGTGACTTCTAGCCCTTAATTTTGGTAGAGGGTTAAACAATTTGTTTCTTTTCCCAAGCCTATTTGCCATACTGTACCCATGACAGGGCTGAGGGGTGACCACCTCTGGATGCCACTTGTGTAAGCCTCTCTATTTTAAACATTTACCCAGGCATTAACATCGATATATTTGAGCAATAGCCTAAGAAAATCCTAGTAACACAAGCCAACGAAAATTGATTAGAGTTTAGCTAGAGAGTATGAAGATAAAAGAAAGCAATAGAAGCAACAAATGCATGATAAGAGTGAAGCCATTTCTTTTCTAGAATATAGAAGATTGTGCTCATTTTACCATTGACGATACCCTCGTTGCCCAACCATAGGCCAAAGCCACTCTCCGAGCACCTTGACCTTGACAGAGAAGAGAATCCTAGTAGCAATCCAATAGCCAAGAAAGGTTAATTCACTAAGAAAGAATAGAACCCAAGCTAATTAGATAATCCCACCCAGAGGCTAGCGCACACCTTCCCAGAAACTTGCGCACAAGCTGTAACTGAACCTGCGCAGATCTAGTTCTCTCTACAACTGCTGAGATGAGAATAATGAGAATTGGCACCCTGTATTTATAGTAGTCTAGGAAGTTTAACTGGGGCCAACTTCTCCTTCTGGGTATTAATAAATTCATATTAAATATATTTATGTAGTCGACAACTTGTCTAGGGTTTCCTTTACTTCTTTGCTTCCTTCCGGAGTATTCTAATCTCGTCATAGGTCACAATAGAGGTTCATACCTCCTGAAGCTACCATAATATTAACACTCCCTCCTAGCTAGTGAGATATGGTCTTGAGCACAATAGACCATTCAACTGGTAGCAACACAAGCACTGTCATTATTATCCAACTGGATAATCTCCTGTGACAACTGGTACAATGTTAATTGATAGAACACACCTGTGTCTATTCAAGGTAATACGCAACTACTCAAACCATGAGACATAGTCACAAACAGTGGAACAAATCCACCACAGTAGTATATCTGTACTGTCTGGAGACAAGCAGTCTCCGGGCCAATCTTTCACTCACATCTATGAGTTCTGAAAGAATATTTGCCTCACGAACAGTGGAACATATCCACCATAGTAGTTTACATCTACTTTGATATTGTCTTCATAGCAAACATATGATAGAAACCTGCATAGAAACAATGTTATGATATAAACTGAATCATCTGGGCCAATATTTCACTCACGTCTATGAGATATGAAAGAATATTTGCCCTTAGGATAGAACATCAACAATGGGTTATCTGCCCTATTCTTCTCAACCAAGGAAGAAGGATTGTTTCTGATTTATGAGCTTGGACTATTCCTCACCCTGGGCCATTCTTCCTACACTTAATCAAAGTGCACCTTGGACAGAATGTATAAACCCTAAGGAATGTTTGGACCATTCCCTACCCTGGGCCATTCCTCCTACACTAATCAAAGTGCACCCTGGATAGAATGTATAAACCCTAAAGAATGACTGTCCTGGACCATTCCGGACCTTGGGCCATTCCTCCTACACTAATCAAAGTGCGCCCTGGAGAGAATGTACAACCCTAAGGAATGTCTGTCCCTGATTGCTGAGCCTGGACCATTCCCCACCCTGGGCCATTCCTACTACACTAATCAAAGTGTTCCCTAGAGAGAATGTATAACCCTAAGGAATGATTGTCTAGACCATTTCCTCTGTTAAACACAAGAGGAAAAGACTGTCCTATATCAACCTCCAAAACATACCATTCCTCATGTTAACCACAATGAGAAATCGTTGTCCGGCGAGGCGGGCCAGTCTTATTGAGTAACCCTCAAGAAGAGAGACTAACCTAGACCACTCCCCATGTTAACCACAATGGGAAGTTGTTGTCTATTATACATCAACAATCAGACTACCTCCCATGTTAACCACAATGGGAAGTCACTGTTCGTCAGAAATCTCAATCCACTTTTCGAACAGGAAATAATCTGTCCAATCTGGACTATTTTTCAATTACAAAGATAAATAATATTTCAAGTGCTCCCTCCTAATCTGGAGAGTCATTTAAGTCACAAAAATAAATGTTTTCAAGAATATTTTTCTGTACCTTCACCTAGCTTGGAGAATCTTCCCTTTTAGCTGAGGGAGTTATTTCCACGATCCCCATCTTCTCTTAGAAATATACAAACTTAATTCTGGATAGAGGTTTTGTCAAGATGTATGTTGTCTGCTCATCAGTGGGGATATACTTGAGATTTACCTCTCCTTCCTGGACTTTATCTCGAATAAAGTAGTATTCGATATCAATGTGCTTCGACCTTTGATGAAACATTGGATGTTATGATAATCTTATACAACTCTGATTATCACAATATATTATGGTCAATTCTGGAATCTGGTCAAATAAATCAGAGATTAACTTCCTTAGCCATATTGCTTCTATGCATGCTTCACAAGCTACCATATACTCTGCTTCTTCTGTACTAAGTGAAACAGACTTTTGTTTCCTACTACCCCAAGATATCATAGCGGAGCCCAAGATGAAACACATACCTGAAGTACTCTTTTTGTCTTCTGCACTTCCTGCCCAATCAAAGTCTGTGAATCCATGAAGTTGGATATCACTGGATGCAGTATATCTCAAGCCATAGTTTATTGTCCCACGAATATATCTTAGGACATGCTTTGCAGTTATCCAATGCTCTTATCTAGGTTCCACCTGGAACTGACTTAATGTGTTTACAACAAATATCTGGTCGAGTATTTACTATATACATCAATGATCCAATTAGCTGTCGATATAGACATGGATCAACTGTATTGGAGTCTGGGACTTTCACTTTTCTTATATCTGCATTCATAGGAGTGTCCATGGACTTATAGTCCATCATTCCAAATTTCAGAAGGATCTTTATTGCGTACTTTCCTTGTCCAAGGAATACTTCACCACGCTTCTGCCATACTTCTAGTCCCAAGTAGTAATGCATGAGACCTAGATCTCTCATATCAAATTCAGAGGCTACTTCCTTCTTACACTGGATAATTAGAGATTCTTCACCTGTTATGAATAGATCATCAACATATAATAGTAGAATCACAAGTGTGTTATCCACGACTTTGTAAGAAAGGTTTGGATCTGCATGACTCTTGGAGAAACCAAGTCTTGTTAGATAGTTGTCCATTTTGGCGTACCAAGCCCTTGGAGATTGCTTGAGTCCATATAGAGATTTCTTCAATCTACAAACGTGAGTGTCTCTGGAATGTACCTCAAATCCTTGAGGTTGTTCGATATACACTTCTTCTTCAATAGCTCCATTGAGGAAAGTTGTTATTACATCCATCTGGTGTAGATTCCATCCCATGGAAGCAACAAGGGATATGATAGCTCTGATGGAGGTATACCTTTCCATTGGAGCAAAGGTTTCATCATAAACTTCTCCCTCCTTCTGAGAGAACCCTCTGGCCATGAATCTTGCCTTGTATTTTTCCATGCTTCCGTCTGCTACATGTTTGATCTTGTATACCCATTTTGAGGTTACCACTGATTTTTCTTTAGGCCTGAGTACAATTTCTCATACTTCATTTTTCATAATGGATTGATGTTTTTCCGCCATAGCTTCCTTCCATTGTCCCTTTTGGATTGATTCTTCAAATGTGGTAGGTTCTTCATCTAGGAGCTTCATCATGTATGTTGCATAACTTGAGAATATTTTTGGTCTTTTACTCTTCCTGGATGTTCCTTCTGAAACCTTAATTCTTTCTACATCTTGTAATGTAGCTTCAAGCCAAGTTGGTAATTTCTTGGTCTTTGGTATGATATCTAAATCAATGTTCTCACATGGCTCCATAGGATGATCAAGTTGATCCTTTTCATTATTTTCATTTTCTGTGTTTTCTTCATTAAGTTCTTCAAGTTCTTCTTCTTCTATAATTTCTTCGATGGATTTCCTAAAGGCCATCCTTTCATTCAATGTTACGTCTCTGCTTACTTCTATCTTGTGTTGTTCTAGAATATATATTCTATAGGCTTTGGATGAATCGCTATATCCCACGAATATCCCCTTCTTTTCCGAGGGTTCTAGTTTATTCCTTTTATCTTTGGGAATATGACAGTAAACTGAACATCCAAATATTCTTAGGTTTTCTATGTTAGGTTTCTGACCTGAGAATGCTTCTTATGGTGTCATGTCCTTCAATATACGATGAGGGATTCTGTTCTCTACATATATTTCCGTCATTGTTGCTTCTCCCCATAGGAACATGGATAGACCTTGATCGTTCAATAAGGATTTTACTGTTTCTTTGATAGATCTATTCTTTCTTTCCACTACACCATTTTGTTGAGGATTATGAGGAGCAGTCAGCTCCCTCCTAATCCCTGTTGATTTGTAGAATGCAACGAACTCCTTCAAGGTGTATTCTCCTCCATTATCTGTTCTTAATGTCTTGATCTTTTTGTTCGTAAGGTTTTCTATTTCTGCCTTGAATTCTTGGAACTTGTTGAATACTTCGTCTTTTGATTTCAGTAGGTACAACCACATCTTTCTTGAATAGTCATCTATGAAGATTACATAGTAAAGAGAACCTCCTAGAGATCTGATTGACATTGGACCACAAACATATGAGTGTATTAGATCTAGGATTTCCTTGGATTTGTTGTTGCTGCTTGGGAATGGTTTCTTGATATTCTTCCCAAGGGCACATCCTTTGCAAATTCCTTCATGTGTAGATTTCAATTCTGGTATTCCTTCAACCATTTTTCTAAGGAAAGGTAATGCTTAATAATTGATATGAGTGTACCTTCTATGCCAAAGTTCATTAGGGTTGACTTCGTCATGTACTAGAGCTTCTTCGTTTTTTTCTAGTAGTCTATGCAGATTTCCTTCCCGACTTCCAATAACCCTAGCATCCTCTATGCTGGAATTCTTATGCCATGATAACACCTTTCCATCCATGAAGGCTATTTTTTTTCCTTTGTATCCTAAACATGATATTGATACAAGATTATTTTCTAAACTAGGTACATATAAAACACTGCTTAAGTGAACATGATTACTTGATTCCAACTTGACGGAGGCTTGTCCAAATCCTTCGACGGGGTAAGTGATTTTATCTCCAAGCTCCACTTTGTACGATGTCTTTCTCTCATTTAGATTTGAGAGTCTGGCTTGATCTCCCATCATGTGACTGGAATATCCACTATCGATTATCCACATGTCATTTGCAATCGTCCCCGGTGAGTGCTGAGTAGTGTAAAAGACTGATTATTTCACACATGTCTTCGGTTGACTGGTAACTAGTCATGCCTTGATCCAAAAATTCAACTTCATTATTTCTGTCTTCTGAGAGAGACAAGAGGTGTGCTGCGTTAAGGTGCATCTGAATATCTACTTCTTGGGTGAGATGCTCCATCACAAGGTATTAGATCAGAGATTTAGGGTTTCTGCCACTGCTTCTGCTAGTAACCCTAGCTGCAGTGTTTTTGGAAGCTGCTTCTGCTAGTAACCCTAGCGGCAGTTCCTCAACGAGCTCAATATCTAGTGGCTATGCTTCCTTCCAGCGTTTTAGGCTGACTAAAGGGGGTGTGGGCCCATAACCTATTAGAATATAGAAGATTGTGCTCATTTTACCATTGACGATACCCTCGTCACCCAACCACAGGCCGAAGCCACCCTCCGAGCACCTTGACCTTGATAGCGAAGAGAATCCTGGTAGTAATCCAATAGCCAAGAGAGGCTAATGCACCAAGAAAGAATAGAACCCAAGCTGATCAGATAATCCCACCCAGAGGCTAGCGCACACCTTCCCAGAAACTTGCGCACAAGATGCAATTGCACCTGCGCAAATCTAGTTCTCTCTGCAACTGCTGAGATGAGAATAATGAGAACTGACACCTTGTATTTATAGTAGTCTGGGCAATTTAACAGGGGCCGACTTCTCCTTTTGGGTATTAATAAATTCATATTAAATATATTTCTGTAGCCAACAACTTGTCTAGGGTTTCTTTTACTTCTTTGCTTCCTTCCAGAATATTCTAATCTCGTCATAGGTCACATTAGAGGTTCATACCTCCCAAAGCTAACATAATATTAACATGCGTTATCTCCATTTTCAACACCTTATCCACATGTACTTGCTATGATTCTCCCATTCTACTATCTCACACGATAATGTGACTTCTAGTAAGATAAAAGAAAGCAATAGAAGCAACAAATGCATGATAAGAGTGAAGCCATTGCTTTATGTCCATTCTCAACACCTTATCCACTTGCACTTGCTATGGTTCTCCCATCCTACTACCCCACACGATAATGTGACTTCTAGTCCTTAATACCGGCAAAGGGGACAACATGTTTCTAATCCTTCTCTTGGGTTAAGGTAACCCTCATATCATGAGGGTGTATGGTCCTTCCCCTTGCTTGTTCATTTTGGATTGAGGTCAAGTGACTGCATTTATTTGCCATCCTATACCTGTGACAGGTGTGACAGCTTCCGGTGGCCACTTGTGCAAGCCTCCCTTCTTTATACTATTTTGAATGTTTATTTATTCCTGGCATAAGCATCGATACATTTGAGCAATTAGTTGTGTAATAATTACGAATCAATTTTAGAAAACTTGTGAAAAAAAACATGTGAAAAAAAAACATGTAAGATGATGTTTTTGGGAGTTCCATGTAACATATTTAAGATAAATTAAGATTTTTACATAAAAATGGTCTAGAATGATCAATTAAGATTTTTATACAAAATCTACTTCTACATAAATTAAGATTTTTGGTCTTTGTTTAAGATTTCTCATAAAATCTTTTAGTCTCTATTTAATACTTTTCATAAGGTTTTTTAGTTTTTATTTAATATTTTTTGGTTTGGTTTTTGTTGAATTCAGTCTCTCTTTAATACTTTTCATAAGATTTTTTAGTCTTTATTTAATATTAGAGATTTCTCATAAAATCATTCGGTCTCTACTTAATACTTTTCATAAGATTTTTTAGTCTTTATTTAATATTTAATATTTCTCATAAAATATTTCAGTCTTTATTTAATACTTTTCATAAGATTGAATATTTAGTCTTTATTGAAATTTTTTTAGTTTGATTTTTGTTGAATTCAGTGGTTGGGGAAATGAAGGCAAATACTAAGGCTAGTTCAAATTCCATAGGCACACTTGATGAAGGCAAAGGCTAAGGAGGACGATGAGGTCGATAAGGTATGTATGGTTCCAAGCCTACTTGTTTAAATTAGATGCATCTTATATTATTTATATATCGAGTGCATTGTAATGTAAGTGAGGTTAGGTAGAGGATCTCGAATGAAATCACTGAAATATCTTTGTATGAGATAAAAGTGGGCAATGTTGGAGATGTAGAGGTGGTAGGTGAGTTTTTATTTGGTTGTGTTATGAATCTGTCCTTGTTTCATATGATGGTTCTCCTCCATTTTTACTTATTTATGGATTATGATTTTTGGTCATTGCATATCATTACTCATAAGTCTATGATTTCTTGCAACATATGTCAATATTTGTTTAATAATTCTCATAAAATCTTCCAGTGTCTATTTAATACTTTTCATAACATTTTTTTAGTCTTTATTTAATATTTAAGATTTCTCATAAAATCTTTGAGTCTCTATTTAATACTTTTCATAAGATTTTTAGTCTTTATTTAATATTTAAGATTTCTCATAAAATCTTTTAGTCACTATTTAATACATTTCATAAGATTTTTTAGTCTTTATTTAATATTTTTTGGTTTGGTTTTTGTTGATTTCAGTACGTGGAGAAATGAAGGCAAATACTAGGGCTAGTGAAAATTCCATAGGCACACTTGGTGAAGGAAGAGGCTAAGGAGGACGATGAGGTCAGTGAGGTAGTATGGTTCCATGTCTACTTGTTTAATTATATGCATCTTATATTATTTATATATCGAGTGCACCGTAATGCAGGTGAGGTAAGGTGGAGGATCTCGAATGAAACTCCAGAAATATCTTTGTATGAGATAAATGTGGGCAATGTAGGAGATGGAGAGGTGGAAGGTGAGTTTTTATTTGGTTGTGTTATGAATCTATCCTTGTTTCATATGATGGTTCTCCTTCCTTTTTACTTATTTAGGGATTATGATTTTTTGTCATGACATAAGATTACTCATAAGTTTATGATTTCTCGCAATATATTTCAATATTTGTTTAATATTTCTATTTAGATTTTTGGTGTCTTTTTAAGATTTCTCATAAGTTTTTTTTGGTTTCTATTTATATTTTCTAGTTTGTTTTTTATTGGGTTCAGTGGTTGAAGAAATTAAGGTGGGTCCTAACTAATTGTGTGTCTAGATATGATGCAGATTCCAAAGTGCAATGGGTGAAGGTGCAGATTA